>JAGTTH010002545.1:0-106283 GCA_022606485.1 Agraylea sexmaculata
GTTTTCACATGACAAGAAAAGTACAATCAATATTTTATCACTGATCATTGACATGCAATGCTTAGATTACAATTCTTACGAATTTAAGGTAAAAAAAAAATAGTTCATCACAAACTGTGACCGATGAATGAGAAAAAAATACCTTTGAATGCAAATGGATTGAGAAATTACCTTTTTTTTCTTGTGACGCTTTTCCGAGGCGCTGCTTTCAGAATCATTTTGACTCTCACTGGCACTAGACGAAGTTGACCGAGATCTTTTCTTCTTCTTTTCTTTTTTTGTAGAGGATGACCTATTTTGGGATTAAACAATAAAAATTATATTGTATCAATTGTACAACAATAATTTGATTTGGTTAGAAATGATATTTATATGTTTATTAAGTAATACACACAATTTGGAATCAAATAAATTTATGAGATAATTGTGGAATGATGATCAAGATAATAATATAAATTTAAAATATTGCTTATCAATGTTTGCTTAAAAAATACTGACAAAACTAATATTCACTTTATTTTTATAAATAATATTTAAGATAATAAAAATAATATTTAATGCAATGGAAAAAATATTAAGCATATACATGGAAAAAATACACTCTTTAAATGGAGACCAACATTATTACCTTAGATTTCATCAAATTGGAGTGACTTTTAAAACAAACAAGATGATAATTAAAATAAGCGTATAAATTAAGCATTATCTGTAATGGTTGACATTTTTTTTTGTATTTCAATATTTATAATAAACAAGTAAAGTATATTTTCAGTTTGGGATATGTGTAAAAGTCTATTAAAATTGTAAAATATTAAAATTGAAAGGTTTCATACCTATCTTTCTTATGCTTTTTAGATTTTTTCTTTTTGTCTTTTTTCACTTCAGGAGATCGGCTGTGGAGTAAATTTGTAATTGTTTTAGTTTCATTAAGATATTTGAATAAAATTATTAAAATTGTAAAATATTAAAATTGAAAGGTTTCATACCTATCTTTCTTATGCTTTTTAGATTTTTTCTTTTTGTCTTTTTTCACTTCAGGAGATCGGCTGTGGAGTAAATTTGTAATTGTTTTAGTTTCATTAAGATATTTGAATAAAATTCAAAGTGTATTACCTCTCTCTTTTCTTCTTTTTCTTTGGTGGTTCATCTTCAACAGAAGATCTTTCCACCTTGTCCACTTTTTGATTGTTTTGACGCCCACTTTGTAAACTGCTACCTTCAACAAATTCTGAAGATATACCAAACGCTTCTCTCAATCTTGTATTTTTTTCTTGCTGTGCTTCGGCAAGTTGATGAGTCTCACGAACGCTGAAAATTAATATTTATATTAAATTCACTGTTAAAAAGAATGTGGAATGGGGTTTTGATTGATCTGCTGATACCTGATGACTGATCTCATGGGGTGTTTGGGATGTCTGTTAGACAAATACACCTGTAGTTTTTTAAGATCATCATCATTCGTAGTTGAGAGAGAAGTCGATGGATTGCACATACAATGACAACAGCAAGATCTTCGCATGTTTGATAAGATATTTCCTATTTCTCTATCTATGCAAGATGAATCATCACACAATGCTGGGGGGACATCAGCGTCTATACTATCTCGATAAATTGTATTCGGGATGATATTCCTCGAATTTCCCGCAAATGGAGAACGCCTGAGGGTGGACATCTCATCATGGCTGCCGCTTCGAATGCCGTTGCGAGCTTGGAGTGCGCGCCGATATCGGGAATTCCTTTCAGCGAAGACAGCCTGAAATGTGCCCCTCCATAGTCGGCCAAAAAGAACCCTTTCGTCGGGGGTGTCTCGTTTCGCATTCGAACAAGACTTTTTCATATTTCTACACTTAATATTAACACTTAATTTGTAACGGAAGACTGGGAAGACACGTCGATGTGCGACGGCGATTTTCTACAAATCCGCCATCGCTTTGGAAGACATATTTGATTTTGGGATTGGTTTCAGCGATTCATAAGTCCGAGATGAAAAGCGGGGCGCTGTTCTAGTTCGATTTCTCGTATTTAGGCCAAGTCGGCCACTGCACCTCTCCACTTAACATTAATATAAAAATATCGCATTCGTATTACGGGTGTTTATTCGATTAATTATTCGCGATCCCCCGCCATCCGCGCGACGCATGGTCGAGGCGGGAGGAAACTGAAGGAAAAACAGGATGTACAGGGGAACGCTTTCGGGGAGACAGAGACAGAGAGAGGGTGCACGTCATAAGGGGCGACAGGGATGAAAGAGATTTCACTGTACCAGGGTTGTCAAAGCACTTCATATTAAATATATTTATGAGGCAAATAGCGACAGGATGTTCATTCAGAGCTCCGTATTATAATTAGCAATAATAATAATAAAAACGAAAGGAAAATAATCTTTAATAAAAATATAATATAATACATAATATGATTAGTAGCTTTGACGTACCGTGTAGATGTTACCGTCTAATAATCGTTAGTTAAGCTTTAATCAACGTTATGTGGATCAAGAATATTTCGGAACCATATCCATCCATTCCACTGATGACCTTACCATTTCTAGTTATAATTAGTTTATCATCACAATCACTCCAGTTCAGTGATGAACCAAGGCTTCCCGCACCAGCATCTTCCACTTAATGCTCCTCCAGTTATTAATTCCTAAACTCCTAACTACCTTATAGAACTCGTCCGCCCACCTTAGCCTAGGTCTACCCTGCCTTCTCTTACCCACAGGCTTGCTGGATAGTATTTCCGATACTATCCCTCCTGCTCTTTAACCCAACCTAATGTTAAAGCCCTAATAAACTGCACTACGTTCACGCTCTTATATAATGAGTAAATCTCATCGTTCCGTCTAATTCTAAATAGTCCCGGTGCCTCCTGAACAGGACCCAAGATCCTCCTAAGAATCTTCCGCTCGAACCTAAGTAGCCTATGGGTGATACCTATATGTCTTTAATTACTCTAAAAACATACTTTTGTAAGACCAGAGTCTGGATCAGGTATTTCTTCATAATAAATTAAAAGCAAACGAATTTCATATGGTCTTTTTTAAACTTTTTTATGCATCGTGTTTAATCTGACATTACGGCTGAATTTTAATCCGTAATCCCGAAGTAATAATCTGTCTTTTTATAATCCTGGTTCCGATTTCCTTCCGCGACATTGATTGCACATATACGTTTTCACTCAGTAAAACAAATATAATTATTTTATATGGGTATTACAACCCTGGTGATATTCGCGCAGGGTATATCTAATCGATAGTACAAACATACACCCCTAGTACGTACGACACACCCTACCAACACGATGCTGTATGATCTTATTTTACAAAATCATTCATAATGTGGAAAATTCAATATTTAAATATAACAAACACACCTTAAGTATTAAAACAAAATTACATTTTATTTTTTATTGTTAATTAATTATATGAATATTTAAAAATAACTCACTTGACTCTTCCGTATTCGTCCCTGGTCTGTTTGTCAATGGTGTCTCCGTCGAGGAGTTTGGCTCTGTATGCGGATATCTTGATCTCCACCTCGTCCTTGGTCAACCTGGGCAAAGAAATGACACTTAGCATGTTCAGGTTAGAATAAAAGTTTAGCCGTAGCACAGCCGACGCGCATTCCGCCCCGCGCAACACGAGTCAATGAGATCTCTCGTATATGGAGTAAAACACTATGTACTAAGGGGGAGGGAGCTCCATGACTGGGGGGTGGAACTGGCGTAATGAAAGCATGACATGTGCGACTATAAAAACTACGAGGGGAAACACTGCAAGGTGGACAGGTCTATCGATCCGGATCTACAATGCAAATGATTTACCAGGGGGTGAAAATGTCCTCCTTTTTTATAAATATTTTAATATAAACTCTAAAACGTATATGGCTAAAATAACCTATTCAACTATGTTTTATATACATATATAATATTTCTAGCTACGGATTATATTGATTAATTCCACACTCATACACTCATTGTATGAAATAGTATCATAGAAATATCATGACTGTAATATTTCAATATAAGAATTGAAATGTGATCGATTTATTTAGCAAAAATAAAATGTGGGACAATTTTTTAAATATTATGTAAAATTGTGATTGTAATCAAGAACACATATATATTCGTAGGGCAATTAATCAAGAGATCAATGTTTTAATATATTTCATATATGAAGAAAAGAAAAAAAAGAGTGCGAAACAATTAAATTTTGGCATTTTTTTATAGTAAACACCCGCAAACTCCGCTTAAATGCTTCTAAAACATTTTATATTTTTTTTACTAAATAATTATTTTAAAATACACACAATTTTAATTATTTTTACTTCCTTATATTTCCTAACATTCGAACAAATTTTGATGAACCAATTATGTGCAAAAATCGAGGTCAGTTTTAATGATTATCCGTTAATATCATTTATGGGATAAAATTAAGTTTCCACGATTTAGTATACATATAGTTTTTTAATTTTCTTAAAGAAAGATGAACGTCTTTAACACCTGCCATGTATTTTTCGACTGCTCTAAATTAAATCTGTGTCGTCAAAAATCGGAGTGTTTTTTCTTCTTCATAAAAATATGTATAAATACATTTTCATGAAAATGTCGACTTTTTACGATATATAAAAAGTACCTATATTTGAAATTCCACGTTGCGGAAATGTTGCAGTGAAAACCAAATGGCCAATAGCTAAACTGTACAAAATAGCGTGTTGCATCCATAACTATTTTATTATGGCTTTATGAGAAGTCTCAGTTAAAATACATAATATAAAAGGAAACCTTACGTGACGAATATTATTGCTGCAGTGTTATTCTACGGGCTGTTGACCTTATTACCTATTGATTGACATTTTACTATCCAATTATTAAGTATAAATTAATCCATGACACGTTTGATGTAACGAATATGGGACTCAGGGGGACTATGACAAATGTTTACTTCTAGGATTAGAAAATTTTCTATAGAATCGTGAAATTTTTTAAGTAAAAATATTTGTAAAAACGAATTCTTAGGCATCAGTAATGAATGATAAACTCATAATTTAATAAGCAGGGTATAGATTGAAATTGAGCCACATAATAAAATATATTATTACATTCATAAAAGTTAAGGTTTCTTATTACAAATATATTAAATATACCCATATTTTAATATGAAATTGCATTTAAGCAATTGTTCAAGACGAATATAGATACTTAATGTTAAAAGTTAAATACTTCACTATGGATGGTTCCCATATATATACAGTATTATTTGAATAGTACAATTTCAAACAATTGTGGACGTCGACTGCCGGTTACCTAAATCTTTAATAATATTATCTAGTTTTTATTTTAACATAACTAATACTATAGGTTTTTTATTCAAATTGGGAATGAGAAAGGTTGAATTTGAAGTAAATCTGTATGATAAACATTAAAAAGTGATACATTTAGAAAAGTTAATATAATTAAATGGTCTATTATGCAAAGGGCACATTTTACATTTTTACCAACATTTCCAATATATAATGTATATTGAGAAAAAAAACATATATTAGATTATATCTGTATATTATATGAAGTAATATGTGTTTTTTTACTGTTATCCTTAAAGACGTGTATAGTATAATTAAATTAAAACTACTTAAGAATATAATCAGTTTTTTCAGTAATATGCTTTTTCCCCAAATTTTCCCTTTGATCTTACAATTAAAATATCATGGTGCTCTTGATTTCTAGGTCTGTTTATCTTGAATTTGTAATGTGACGACTACTCGTAATTATTTAAACACTGAATAATAATAGTTATATAAAACTAATAATTTTAAAGTCATTCAGATTTGTGTATCAAATAGACAATCGAAGATTTGAAATATGATATGGTTTGTTGTAAGTGGATATACATAATATGCACATGTATAAGCAAGGATATTGAATGTGTTGACACAAATCCATAAAATACATAACTGCATCAGAATACATTCAGGACACAGTTTGTAGAAGCCATATGCAATAGTTGAAATCTGGTCATCGAAACATATTTAGACAAAAAAAGGTTCGATGAAGCCGCTAAAATGCTGTACATACACTGTTATTTAAGATCAATTTGCGTTGATTAATCTGATGTTATTTAAGTATTTGAATAATAATACATCCATATAATTGAAAGGGATTGAAACAATCAGTCATTGATTTATTTTTAAAATAATTAAAACAATAGAAGTAGTGAAAGTAAAATTAACTAAACCAAAAAGAAGAAGTAAAGTTAACTCTAGTAAATAATGGTAATATTCAAGTCGGCATTTACCTGTAGATTTACATTATACAAGGGGATGGGTTTTAGAATTGTAAGCAAAGAAAGTAAGACAACGGAAAATCCAAATAATTGTGGAAAGTATTTTTAACTTACCCCTGTTGTTCCAAAACATCTTCGAGTTCTGCACATTTCACTTCAATTTTCCTCTTTCGTTCGTGATCTAAAATTTCTCTATTGGGTTGTTTGTTGGAAGCAGAATCGAGTTTGGCGATTTCTTCTTCGGTCCTGTAGTTGACATGATCCTTAGTTTTACGAATTAAAGCCCAATTTCGTTGAACATGACCGTTGGTTCCGGATCCTCTCGCAGTCTGAAGTCCGATACCGTTATACATTATTTAACCTAAAATATAAAATATTATGGTCACTTTGCGTTGTATACAAAACATGAGTAAACGTCACGAAATGACGTTAAAATTGGCGGTTTAATAAAAAATATGTTAATTATAAAATGTGTTGTTGAAAATTGTAAAAAAGATTAATTGTAAGAAGCCGATATAATAGTGATTAGGCTCTTAGCTGAGGGGAAATCGCAAAGGTGATTAAAGCGTAAAAGGTTGTATTATCGATCTGCAAGGTTAGCCAGTGTGTACTAAGCTGACAGATGCTGAAACAATCACGGCCTTACAGCGGCCTGTAATGATGAGTAATAATGAGTAATAATGAGTAATAATGAGTAATAATGACCTTGACCCTTCAGCAGCTGACAGCCTCTGGTCTCCTGATAGCGGCCAAGACTACTGTTCCAGGTCCACGGCACAGGACCACCACACTGACAGAACGACACCACAAGAGCCTTGCGCATGCATATATACCCACTCACATTTATATATATTTTTATATTAAGAAAAATCATCACTCACCATAAAGAATTTGTACTATAATCTGTACCGTTTCATTTTAAAGTTTTATTGGTATCACAGTAAATATAACTGTGATGTATGACTACCGGATGTGAGGGTGGCAACCCCAACGGCAGGGGAGAAAGCCGTTAGAACACTCAAACGACAGTTCCCACCTGCCCTCGGTAACGTAAGCACGCGCTTCTTCAGTACAAGCTATTTCGGCCATTCCCGATACCTTGGCACGGCAATCTCCTTCGAGGGCGGAGCGAATCCATTTCGCCGCAGTGACCGAGTAAGCACGCGCTTCTTCAGTACAATAACAAACAAGTAAATAATAAAATCAAAAATGTCCAAATGCACTAATCTAAAAAATATTCTTCCTCAAAATGCATGACACAAAAGATGACATACATACATAGATTTTTTTTAACATTCCAGTTGACAAGCAGTGTGTCAAATCGTTGTCGGTCAAATTGATAAGCAAGTGATTGATAACTAAACAGTAAAATGGCAACGGAAGACATTCATGGATACGAACAGTTCAAGGCGGAATCGGTCAATTGGAAACTTGGTTGCTTCGTCCTTTTCACAGGATCCCTCGATCAATCCGGCCACAGCTGGAGTCCTGATTGTGTTGCCGGTAAGTGAAAATAGAGCTGTTTCATGTACTCCATTTTTTAAATTAATTTAGATTACTACTAATCAATCTCAATATATTCATTTAGCTGATCCTGTGATAGAGAAAGTATTTTCTAAATTTTCGGAAGAAAAACTTACGAAGGTCTATGTAGGCGATAGAACGACGTGAGTATAGTTATTGTTATCATTCTACTTTTTTAATTTTCTCATGAATATTTATTGAATGATTACAGGTGGGAGAGTAGAGATTGTCCTTTTAGAAAAGATCTATCTACATTATTGATAGTTCTTCCTACTCTTGTCAAATGGAAATGTCCACAAAAACTTGAAAGAGAACAATGTGCTAAGGAAGAACTGGTTGAAATGATGTTGGACGACACAGACATTTTGACATTGTACGTAATGTATTGATACAATTATTTAAAATTATAAAACATATTTATTTTTTAAAAAAAATACACTAGTATATTTTAATTAATTGAGCAATCCTCCAAAAATATCACACCTTTGATTTTAGCAGTCTTAGCATAATCTTATATTAAATTGAATATTTTATTATTGTTATTTATTTACATCTTGACTTCAAATGGCTATTTATTAAAAATATTATTAATTTATATCATTTTTTTCAGTTGGGAGCATACTTATATCCCTGGTTTTGACTTTCATGTACTGACTGGTGGTGATATCACATCATTATATTAAAATTTTTTATTTCTCAAATATGAAGAGGAATTATCAAATATAACGTGCTAAGGAAGAACTGGTTGAAATGATTTTGGACGACAGACATTTGAACATTGTACGTAATGTATTGATACAATTATTTAAAATTATAAAACATATTTATTTTCTACAAAAAATACACTAGTATATTTTAATTAATTGAGCAATCCTCCAAAAATATCACACCATTGATTTTAGCAGTCTTAGCATAATCTTATATTAAATTGAATATATTATTATTGTTATTTATTTACATCTTGACTACAAATGGCTATTTATTAAAAATATTATTAATTTATATCATTTTCTTCAGTTGGCAGCATACTTACATCCCTGGTTTTGACTTTCATGTACTGACTGGTGGTGATATCACAACATTATAATATATTTTTTTATTTCTCAAATATGAAGAGGAATTATCAAATATAACGGTATCTAAAAATATAATAAATTGATTACTATCTTGACTTATTGAATTTATTTTAAGTACTCACAAGTAGCTGGTCCATTTACTGCTATTACTCCCGTTTCCACTGCTTTTCCTGAAATTTTTCTTGATTTCACAGTTACACTTTCTTCTCCTTCACTGTCCAAACAAAGTACACTAAATTTGATGTCGTATTCCTCAACGCCGAACTCCCATCTATATTAAAAATTCATGATAAATTTTTATAACTAATTATATAGATTAATTCTTGAATTACCTCAAGAAGCATCCAGGTTCTGCACATATCAAATGTACGGAATGTTTTTCACCCTTTTTTACAGTAATATTAGTATATTGAGCTTTCTTTTCATCTGTTATTTTTTGATCATGATATTTCTTTGGTACTTTACCTCCAGGTCGAACCTATGAATTTTTTGTAATGATATTAATGCATATTATGAATTATATATTTCTCATCTTACCTTGCTCGGACATTTTGGATTTCCATCTTCATCAACTAAGGTACCACCGTAATATTGAGGCAGTTGGTTTGAATCAATTGTTGTCAAAATAATTGGTTCCCATTTTTTGCGATCCGCCTTATAAATTTTTATTTTACTAATCGTACACTCATGTACAAATTTCTTCACTATTGAAAATGCCAATGAAAATACTTTGGGAGCTGGAATGGAGAATGTTCAGGATTAATTTATTATAAATATTGAGTTATATGTACCATATATATTTTTTAGTTTATACACAAACCATTTATTATGTAGCATACTTTTAGAATTTCAGGATAGTTTGCTTCATACATTTGTAATAATAATATGACCAATTCGCCAGCTGAAACATTACTTAAGTCATCATTGAATACTCTATTATTTATTTTGGTATGTTTAAAGATTACCCGGTCTCCACGCATATTGCTTCATAGAAAATCCATCCATGTCCATAATGCATATAATTTGTCGAGCTTTATGACCGAATTTGTCACCTTGTTCATTAGCTTTTTTTAGATGTGTTTCCAATTCTTTTAAAACCATTTTTACAACATCACTTTTGGTAACTGAATGCAGCAAACCCCAAAGGTCCAATTCAGCAAATGGCAATATTATAACTGAAATATTTTTTTAAAATTATATAAAGGTATAAAAAGTGCTGCAAAATATATTTAGGATATTTATGGGTACTTGGAGATCCTTCTTTATCATATCCAGTAGAGCCGCTAGGAAAGTATTTGAGTAATTTGTACTGTAGCGGCTAACTGGACAGCGCAGATATGTATTTATGCACTTCCAGTTGGCGCTAACAGCCACAGCTCCCATCTGTCACCACAGAGTGAGCAAGCCTCTTGTCCACCAACTCTCGAGCCGCACACACATGTCCGCGAGATGCAAAATGCATCGAACCCCGATCGGGGCCTTGTAATTTACTTCTTCTAATAAAACATCACTGGCCAGTTTGACATTCATCTTTTACTTCTCACTCCCTGCACTAATGGACGAACACCATGGGTCAACTACCTGTACCCATAGTACTATAATCTGTACCGTTTCATTTTAAAGTTTTATTGGTATCACAGTAAATATAACAAACAAGTAAATAATAAAATCAAAAATGTCCAAATGCACTAATCTAAAAAATATTCTTCCTCAAAATGCATTACACAAAAGATGACATACATACATAGATTTTTTTAACATTCCAGTTGACAAGCAGTGTGTCAAATCGTTGTCGGTCAAATTGATAAGCAAGTGATTGATAACTAAACAGTAAAATGGCAACGGAAGACATTCATGGATACGAACAGTTCAAGGCGGAATCGGTCAATTGGAAACCTGGTTGCTTCGTCCTTTTCACAGGATCCCTCGATCAATCCGGCCATAGCTGGTGTCCTGATTGTGTTGCTGGTAAGTGAAAATAGAGCTGTTTCATGTACTCCATTTTTTAAATTAATTTAGATTACTACTAATCAATCTCAATATATTTATTTAGCTGATCCTGTGATAGAGAAAGTATTTTCTAAATTTTCGGAAGAAAAACTTACGAAGGTCTATGTAGGCGATAGAACGACGTGAGTATAGTTATTGTTATCATTCTACTTTTTTAATTTTCTCATGAATATTTATTGAATGATTACAGGTGGAAAAGTAGAGATTGTCCTTTTAGAAAAGATCTATCTACATTATTGATAGTTATTCCTACTCTTGTCAAATGGAAATATCCTCAAAAACTTGAAGGAGAACAATGTGCTAAGGAAGAACTGGTTGAAATGATTTTGGACGACACAGACATTTGAACATTGTACGTAATGTATTGATACAATTATTTAAAATTATAAAACATATTTATTTTCTACAAAAAATACACTAGTATATTTTAATTAATTGAGCAATCCTCCAAAAATATCACACCATTGATTTTAGCAGTCTTAGCATAATCTTATATTAAATTGAATATATTATTATTGTTATTTATTTACATCTTGACTACAAATGGCTATTTATTAAAAATATTATTAATTTATATCATTTTCTTCAGTTGGCAGCATACTTACATCCCTGGTTTTGACTTTCATGTACTGACTGGTGGTGATATCACAACATTATAATATATTTTTTTATTTCTCAAATATGAAGAGGAATTATCAAATATAACGGTATCTAAAAATATAATAAATTGATTACTATCTTGACTTATTGAATTTATTTTAAGTACTCACAAGTAGCTGGTCCATTTACTGCTATTACTCCCGTTTCCACTGCTTTTCCTGAAATTTTTCTTGATTTCACAGTTACACTTTCTTCTCCTTCACTGTCCAAACAAAGTACACTAAATTTGATGTCGTATTCCTCAACGCCGAACTCCCATCTATATTAAAAATTCATGATAAATTTTTATAACTAATTATATAGATTAATTCTTGAATTACCTCAAGAAGCATCCAGGTTCTGCACATATCAAATGTACGGAATGTTTTTCACCCTTTTTTACAGTAATATTAGTATATTGAGCTTTCTTTTCATCTGTTATTTTTTGAACATGATATTTCTTTGGTACTTTACCTCCAGGTCGAACCTATGAATTTTTTGTAATGATATTAATGCATATTATGAATTATATATTTCTCATCTTACCTTGCTCGGACATTTTGGATTTCCATCTTCATCAACTAAGGTACCACCGTAATATTGAGGCAGTTGGTTTGAATCAATTGTTGTCAAAATAATTGGTTCCCATTTTTTGCGATCCGCCTTATAAATTTTTATTTTACTAATCGTACACTCATGTACAAATTTCTTCACTATTGAAAATGCCAATGAAAATACTTTGGGAGCTGGAATGGAGAATGTTCAGGATTAATTTATTATAAATATTGAGTTATATGTACCATATATATTTTTTAGTTTATACACAAACCATTTATTATGTAGCATACTTTTAGAATTTCAGGATAGTTTGCTTCATACATTTGTAATAATAATATGACCAATTCGCCAGCTGAAACATTACTTAAGTCATCATTGAATACTCTATTATTTATTTTGGTATGTTTAAAGATTACCCGGTCTCCACGCATATTGCTTCATAGAAAATCCATCCATGTCCATAATGCATATAATTTGTCGAGCTTTATGACCGAATTTGTCACCTTGTTCATTAGCTTTTTTTAGATGTGTTTCCAATTCTTTTAAAACCATTTTTACAACATCACTTTTGGTAACTGAATGCAGCAAACCCCAAAGGTCCAATTCAGCAAATGGCAATATTATAACTGAAATATTTTTTTAAAATTATATAAAGGTATAAAAAGTGCTGCAAAATATATTTAGGATATTTATGGGTACTTGGAGATCCTTCTTTATCATATCCAGTAGAGCCGCTAGGAAAGTATTTGAGAAGTGGTTCAGGTGGCTCCCAAGACGGTAATTGAGTGTCAATACCCCATTTTTCTCTCCATGCTAAAGACTTTTTGGAAGAAATTTTTCATTAACTGTAAGAAATAAAGTAAATAATATAAACACACAGTTTTATACCTCTCGAAGCATTTTTTCAGCAGCTTCAACATCCCATGATCGTGCTGAAAATATTTTTTGATTATTTATTATATTGATTTTTATTAAGTACTAATAAAAACAATACCTTTTAACCAACGTAATAGATAATAGTCATTGTGTTCTGGCTTAACGCATACATCTGCCACGTTTCTACGAAACTGAAATGAAAATAAAGCACACGGTTCAATATTTTTTTTACCAATATGACATAAATTAACTCAAAAAAATCATTAAAATGTAGAATCATAAATAAGGTAGATGCAATTTCTTGTACTTAACAGCAGTTGCTACGCTAACAAACAATATCGTAGTAACCAAAATTATTGTTCTGGTGCAGGTATCATTCTTGACACTGTGTATATCTCTAAATACTGAAAATGTCAAGTAGAAAAGATAGCAGACGTGAATCTCTTTATCCTGATGGTCCTAGGGTGGTAATGGTTACCGAAGGATCTGATAGTGAATTATCATCAGCATCTAGTTCTTCTTCTGATGACGAGGATGGAAAAGACCCATCAAAAAATACAAACATACCCGCAGAATATTGGAACATACAAAAACTTGTTAAATACATGAAGGCTGGAAATCAAACGGCTACTTTAGTATCATTATCATGTTTGAAAGACTATGATCTAACCCAGGAAATAAATCAAATAGCCATTCAAGACGTGGGTGGTTTGGAAGTATTAATAAATTTATTAGAAACTAAAGAACTTAAGTGCAAAATTGGAGCTCTCGCTGTATTGAAAGATGTTACTTCTAACCACGATATTAAAAAGAAGGTTACTGATTTAGGAGCAGTACCGCTTCTAGTCGATATTTTATCTGATAGTACAAAAGAGGTGCAAATTCTATCGGCAGAAACCATCGCTAATTTAGGGAAAAACCGCAAAGCACGAAAGTTCGTTAGAAAAAATGATGGTATACCTAAACTGGTAGATCTTTTGGACGTAAAAGAACTGTTAGTATATATATATATATATATATATATATATATATATATATATATATATATATATATATATATATATGTGTGTATATATATATATATATATATATATATATATATATATATATATATATATATATATATATATATATATATATATAATATATATGGAAGGTATATATATATATATATAATAAATGTTTATTATCGGATGTAGGTAAACAATAATTTGATGGTATATTTCAGGTGTTTAACTTCTGATCGTGTAGATTTATCTGAAGAAGATTGTATTTCCCTGGATATAGCCAGGGCAGGAAGCAGAGCACTGTGGTCCATGTCGGTATCATCTCGAAATAGAGAAGCTATGAGAAAACATGGAATAGTGCCTCTATTTGCTCGTCTACTAAAAACTATTCATGTTGATATTGCAATACCTACTATGGGAACTTTACAGAATTGCGCTACAGAGACTTCCTTTCAGTTGGCTGTGCAAACCGAAGGAATGATAACGGATATAGTTCACCATTTGTCGGGAGAAAATAACGAATTGAAGGTATATATGTATTTATTACTTAATCAAACTGGATCTTTGATGATTTTACCTCTTAGATGTATTGCAGTATCGTTATTTATAAGTGCGCAAGTGAAGCCAGTACAAGGGAATCCGTACGAGAAGCTGGAGGGTTGGTGCCATTAGTGGAAGGGTTGGAAAGAGCAAGAGAAGATAGTGCTTTGGTGGGTGCTTTAGCTGGAGCATTGTGGAGATGCTGGACAGGGGCTGGTGTTGCAGCTAAAAAGCAGCTGGATTCCCTTGATGCTGTGGCAGCTACTGTGGCATTATTGAATCATCCTGGTGACATAGTCCTGACAAATGTTGCAGGAGCCTTGGCTGAAGCAGCTAAGTGTCCGCAAAATAGAGAGAAATTAAAAGAAGCAAACGGAATTCCACTTTTAGGTAATTAATACATACAAGTATCCGATAATTAATACTAAACTTAAGTAACCAAAACAAGATTATTTTGAAAGCCAATGAACCATAAATAATTACATTCACTCTTCGCAATATGTCTATTATTTATTAACATATTAATTTTATTGGCATTTTTATTTTAAAGTGTCTCTACAAAGGGACGAAGCCCGAAATATGACTTATTTCTATATATTATCAATAAAACACATTACTATAAATAATTTAATTTGATCACATAATTAACTTTCATTCATTGAAATACTAAACGAAACCAATCAAATTCAAGCACAGATCGAAGAAACACAAAAACCTGTTTTGTATCTGAATGTTTGACATTGAAATGACTAAAATCTCAATTATGTTTTAAATAACAACATCATGTTTTATTTAACTTTGATTACGTTTGAAAAATAATACGGTTTTAGTGGGTTTTCCTATATTACTGAGATTCTAAATTCAATGTTTTCCTTACTAGTTATATCGTTTAAAAAAACTATAATGAATAATCAATTGAGTAGTCGATCTTGACACTCGTCGGTCAATGTACAATATCACTGGTAAAATATAACCTTCTTCTCTTCTCGCATAAAATTATGTTGCAATTCACATTAAAAATTTCAAAACCCGTCTCCGAGTGGGTCATTGTTTCCACATCCCACAAAATCAGAATAGTATTTGACGGCTACTCTGACCTTGTAGATATTATGTCTTATTACATGATAAATTTGCGTTATATAATTTTAGTGCAACATTTGAATAGTAGTTATTATCCATTGCTGGAGAATGTAGCATTGGTCCTTATGGAGTGCGCCAAAGATCCTGGATGCATGGCACAGATCGAAGAGCTGGACGGCATCAGACTGATATGGTCACTTCTCAAGAACGATTCTCCGAAAGTCCAAGCAAATGCTTGCCTGGCTCTATCACCTTGCGTTCAAAATGCCACGGTAATAAACAAAATGTATTTCATATTGCAACGATTATAAAATATGACCTACATGTCGGGCTTATTACTTGTACTTTGTAATTGCGACACTCGTTTTTCAACAAATCTTCACCATATTAATTATATCTGATATTATGTTGTAAAACTTCTGCAATGCTACTGTAAAAATAATTACAAAAGTAACTTTGTGCAAAGTGGTCATTCTTGATTTAAATTGTCGATGCTCCCATTTAAGCCGACCAGTTTTAGTATGAAATTTCAAAAACAACCAGTTGCACATTTTCATAAATTACAACAAAAAAAACGTGTCGTTTTGTTGAATTACAGGATTCTGGTGTTCTTGTTAGAAGTTTTGTCGGTGCTTTGGAGTTGATTGTGTCACTGTTGAAATCCGATGATCCTGTTGTGTTGGCCGCTGTTTGTAGTGCCATTGCAACAATAGCTAAAGACAAAGAAAACTTGGCCATCATATCAGATCACGGAGTAGTAGCTAAATTAGCTGCACTAGGTAATTATACTTAATATACCACCTCTCTAGCCAACGAAATTGTGGCAATTTCAAATAAATAATATGTATACTTAATAAGTTAATAACTCTATACTCCATAATAAATGGTCCTTAATCAAAGAACAGCGTCATTTTGTGTACATACTTTCTAATGAAAGCTCCATCTTTATTGATGTCATTATGCGACTGCAAACATTACTTTCATCCAACTTGTGAAAATGCAATCTTGCTTGCAGTAAATACTATAGATGAAAACCTTCGCAAAAGTTTGGCAGAGGCTATCGCATATTGTTGTGATTGGGCTTCAAATAGACAAGAGTTTGGAAGACTAGGAGCTATAGAGCCTTTAGTAGGATATCTCACTTCCTACGATCCCAATGTTCATCGTTCAACAGCATTGGCTCTTTATCACCTGTCCTTCTATTCCATGAACTGTGTCACTATGCACCAGGTATTTATTGTATGGATAATCGTAATTCGATTAGTATTCTTCTAGCATATTTGTTTCGATCACTTTCACTGTTCGTGTTCATTTCGATTTGATATACGTTTTTCATACAAAATCCTTGATAAGATATAAATTTTTAGGCGGGTGTTGTGAAATTTCTTTTGGAAACTGTCGGTTCAACAGACGAAGAGTTACAAGAAGCTTCTGCAGGTTGCTTATGCAATATAAGGAGGCTAGCTTTAGATGGAGACAGTATTAATTAAATGACCTCTTATGCTTATGTAATTTATATGCAGTTTTATTATGATCCTAATGTAACATTATATTTTTAATGTAAATTTCATAATAATAAACGTGTCTGAAAAATTACTACACGTCATTTTTGTTTGCGATAGTAGTAAAATTATTAACCTTCATAAAAATATACCTATTATAAATTTAAGAAGGATTTTATAAGATTCGTGGTTCGGTATGGTTATGAAGAAAACAATAAAATTTGTAACCCAACCCCATTTATAAATGTACATATCTAATTATTTATAGTCACTAACCAGCGTGATAGCTAAGGGGATAAGACGCGTGGCTACTAATACTGTGGTCGAATCGAATCCCACTCAAGTCAAGAATTTTTAAATTGATTTGATCGGTTATTACGACTGGGAGATCGGGAATAATATTAATAAAATCCCGATCGATCGTCTTGATCCAGGTTTACTCTGATTTCCTGGATTGTAAGGTAAATACTGAGGTGATAATTAAGTCGGGCAGAGCCGCTCTGTCAGTGAGCCGTGTAACTAGTAATAGTTAAGATCACCGACAGACAATTATCACGTTGTTGTGTATAAAAAACCCTCTCAAAAAGACCCTTTCTAAAAATAAAAAGCTCTTCGGAGCGTAAATAAATAAATCATTTATGTAAAAAGCCTTGATGAGATTAGATTCTTAGATACGCGAAATATAATTATAATTATCTACTGCCATGATTGTTTATAATCTGTTGGCATGTTGACTATGAATAATACCATTCTCAAATAATAAATACCATTTTTTTTGCATGTGTATACAGGGTGGACTTAAACAATATAATTGAGAATATTTTAAAGGACGGTATTACGAAAAAAGAATTTATTTGTAATGTATTAAATTTCGGTAATTGTTTAAGCTATAACTATTTTGATTTTATTTTAATATGGACTCACAGCAGCTTATAGTTACTAACCGAAAGAAATATGGTTGTCATTAACAGGTGAGCCAAACTGCGAAATTAGCTAATTAATTTATTATTAAACACTACGGGTAAAAAAATTGTCTTATCATAGATATTTTTTCATATTGTGTAACCACAAACTATCAAATATATTTTGGTGCAGGAAAGATAACTTTTTTATAAAACTCGTCATAAACGATAAGTTGACATAATTATCTATTGATAAACGATTTAAATTATCTCCAAACAATCTTTTACAAATAATTTATAATATTTTTCTCATGATCATGCAAACATTTCGTTTACACTTTTTGAGTTTTAGTTTACATACAAGAAACTGGTTCAAAATGAGTAAACAGTACATGCGAGAGGAAATGTGTGATTTAAAGATGTTTTAACACACTTATATTACTTTATATCTGTGGAAAACGTTCAGTTTTGTGAAAGTTTCTTGGAAGTGTGAGATTTGCCTTAATTTTAATGGTCGTTTTTTGATCTTTTCAAAGTAACGGTTATTAGGACAAACTGTCATCATGCCTAACGGAAAAACTTGTGATGCTGTTTTGTGTTCAAAATGTATTCGATCAGATTTATATATCTACTCTTAAACAACGTAAAAAGCGTCGTTTGCGCACCGTAAGTTTGGAAAGTGTCTGCGTCGTTGACCACAGTCGATATTTATTAGTTATACCTTTCACAAATCAAGAACAAAACATCACCTGCTTCACGTTTATTCATAGATAATGCTTAATTAGAATCGAATTTCCTAAAATTTACGTCGTCTGTGAAGGATATTTACATACAATGGATGTTATTTTTTAAAAGCCTGAGAATGCTTCTAAACCGTAATTCAAAAAACGTATAAAAAACACGCGAAGCCACAATATGCATTTTTTTATGTTTCATGCATTTTTTATAATTTTGTTCAAAGTTTACTCGCTAATATTAAAATTCAGTGTGAGATTTTATTACACAATGCAAGAAAACATATATTTAATATATATATTATCTTTACCTTATAAATAAAAAATCTATATTTTTGACCGAATGAAGAATGATAACTCTGTCTCATTTAAACTCGATTGCGATACTTTAAGTGCATTGACAAAACAAAGATAATTGTGGTTTAATGTGTTTGCGATATGATGTGGAAATCGAAACAGGAACTGTGAAAGAAGCACGCGAATGTGCGAAAGAGTTAAACATTATTCATTAGAACAATATCGCGACACGCACCTGTGGAATTTGGATCGTTTCTACCGGTTTCGTTTGTACCCTTCTACCAATTGGTGCACATCTAGATTCTAGCCATATCATGTTGAAAATTCAGGTGAATAATCACTAACGTAGAAAGTGAAGAAGTAGAGAAAGACGTTTTTCTAGGGCTTTTCTTTGTAAAATGCAAATTTTCAAATATTACATAGGTAACATCAAAATAAAATATTGAACGAAGCAAGCACCGAGGTTGCATATTATTTAGATTGATAAGAGGACGCATGATTTTAAAACATATCATTTTGTTTAAGGATCGACGAAGAAATATTAGGTCATCCAAAATAAACATATTCCATCTAAATCATACACAACCATTTAAATATGAAGGTAATTAATATAATAAAATATAATTGAAAATACCTTCATTAGAGCAAATCTTTGGTCATCTTCTAAATTCAGGCTCGTAGATGCTACGGGTGCCATTTTCTTAGCAGCTTTCACTTCTTTGTAAAATCTATTTAATCGAGATAATTTATTTAGTAATGTATTCGTTGAATGATTGGAGGTGAAAACACTGTAATCAACGAACCGAATGCCGTCACCTCCACAACAAGACTGAGCGATGTTTCATTTGACCGCCAACGAAGAGACCGATGCATACAAATAATGGCAATGAGAATTTTCCCAGCATGTTTAGCATTCACTAAAAAACCGACTCAAGCAAAATATTGTGTTTTTATTTATTTGATAATTCAACGGTTGGACAATATTATTATCAATTCAATGTTTTGTGTATATTAAAGATTATTGTGTGTATTGGAGTGATTAATTTAAATCCACTCAATTTTTATTTTACATATATTTAAATGCGAAATAACAAAAAATATATAATAATTAGTAATATAATGACACTTTAATCATCATCAACTGATCTCTTAATATTAAGTAGATGACCCCCTTTTTTCTAATTGCACACCTTTTAAATCTCTTCTGTACATACAATTACATACATATATGTAAGCATATCATCCTATGCTGGATCCTGGCAACACTCGGCTTGTTAGTTGTCAAGCGTGCGTTGTGTCAGTTGTTAGTCGAGATGAATGCGCCACCGACATTTGAGTCATTTTTGCTGTATGAGGGAGAAAAGAAGTTAGTGGCTACTCAACACAAACCTTGCATTTGTTTTTCAACATTAATTTCATCTATTTTTATGTTTATTCAGAGTTCAAAAGGAAGAAGACACTAAAGTAACCAATGCCGCTGTTTTTACAGTCAACAAAGAAGATCATACTCTTGGAAACATGATCAGAAAGTATGTACTAAATATTTTCTACAAATTGTCCTCATTATAATATATCTAATGCCATTTCTATAATAATTGTAAAATCATGCTGTTTTTTATTTTTAATTATATGTTTCATTGCATTTCAGTCAACTGTTGAAAGATCCAAAAGTTTTGTTCGCCGGTTACAAATTGCCCCATCCTTTAGAACATAAATTTGTAATCAGAATTCAAACTACATCTGACTATACTCCACAAGAAGCTCTCACCAACGCCATTACAGATTTGATATCGGAACTATCTCTATTTGAAGAAAGATTCAAGGTTTGTTTTTATAAATTTTCATCATCAAAATATACCTTAATTTAGGTCTGTTGCATTATAATTCATTTTTATTTTAGGAAGCTATAAAGGAAAAGAAAGAAGGATTGGATTAATTTTTTTATTAATTTATATTGAATTGTAAATACATATTTGAGATTGTGTGAATTTCAACAATAAAATTATTTAAATACATATATTGCGTGTTATACATATTTCACTCCTTAAATTATACTAATTGACTACCATTTAAAAATGGTTATATCTGCGGCCATTTTCAAATCAGACCAAAACACCTTTATACTAAGGCTCATACAGAATAAATGTTGCAATATTTTTTAAAAATAAAATCATGGTTATACTAATGAATGATCAAGAACAAACAATGCGTGTGTGTCAAAATTTAATATGAAGCAGATGAAATCACCCACATCTATGGTAGTACACAATATTCGTTGTTAATATATGGGAAATATCACTTTGTTTGATAAAAACTTTATGGACCTGAAAGATAGTATATATGCATGCTTTTGAACGTAGATCAACCTTAAATTATTGACAGTTCTATGCAGTTGGTAAACAAAACGCGAGTTTGAATATAAAATGGAGGGAGATGAAGAATTAGCTGGTGTTGAAGAATGTATTGGGAATTTAGGACTGGAGAGACTCGGACAGGACTGGGCCAAGGAGATGGCCGACAAACAATACTTGGAGTGCTTAGTGTTGCCAGTGCGCTATGCTGAGGCAGAGACACGAGCGGGCGGGGGGCGGCAGCTGGCGGGGCTCTACGCGCTCTTCAAGGCCGTCAACAAGTGGAAGAGGCGCACTGGAACAGTGACATCTAGCGGCTCCTGGAAGCAGCTGTGCAGGGCCGTGCCAGTAGTCGACCAGGCCAGGCTGTTGGCGCTGCTGAACCACTGTGTGTTGCGAGTTACAGGAGTTGCAGGAGTTACAGGAGTTACAGGAGTTACAAGAGTGACTGTCCTGGCCGAGCACTGGCGCCACTACGAGCAGCGCGCTACGGCAATCGTAGCCGGAAGGCTGTACCTGGCCTTGCTCGGCGTGCCTGGCAGTGGAGCTTACTCCATTTACCACCCGAGACTTCTCATCAACTGTCTCAAATGTTTCCTTCTACCGTTTACTGTATTTGTCACCATTTTCAACATATTGACATACATTTGAATATCATTCAATATATTTTTATTTCACTTAGATTCTGGAACAAGAAGAGTTCTATATTGAGTCATCCGATATTGATGAATTAAATGCCCAATTGGAAAGATTGATTAATGATCTTCTCCAATTAGTGGATGAATTCGATTTTTTTGCCAACGATGATGAAAGCTTAGAGGAAACGATCGCTACTATGATTGAATATATAAGTTACACTCGAGTAGAGAGAAGATCGGATCTAAGTAAAATTATTATACGATAGGCAAATTCTATAACACAAATAAATATTATGTTGATTTTAGATAAAACCATGCTTGGAAAATTAGAAACAAAATCTATACAATGTCTAAATAAGTTAATAGTGCCAGATGAAGAAACGCCCAACGACCATACCCTAATGTTAATTTTTAAAGCACTTTTGCCCAAATTTACGACTGTTTGTGGTAATAAAAAAAATCTGGTAATTTTATATCTCATTATTGTTATGATTATTTGAAATGCTTAATTTAACAATACTAAAAATTAGGCTCAATGGAGAAATGCTGGAATGACGTATATTATGTCTTTGGTCGATAAGTACAAACAATCCACCACATCGGGTCTGAGCTGTCTAATCCAACATCTATCATTTAGTCGGGAAGGTTTGGTAATAGAATTTGAAATTAAATCCAATACTAAATTTTCTGAAATATTTTTAATAAATGTATTTCATCAACAGGAGCGAATAGAAAGCAGAAGTATACGTATTAAATTGGTTATAGGATTTTTAGCTTTGATGCCGGTGCACTCATATTTAGAATTATTAAAATGGTTTATCAAGCTTTCTAGAAACAGTAAACCTATATTGAGACTTTTTGCTCTGGTAAAAAATATGTTATTTAATTAGAATCAATAGTATATTAGTGATTCATATACTTTTTAGGAAGTAATAGGTTGTTTAATAACAGGGACGGATCGTTCCTTAGATGAAGTAGCAAATGTTGGGAGTGAACAAGATGCAACGTTCCTTCAGTTCAGTGATACTATTTGTGAAAATATGGATACTGAAGATGAGTTGACTGCTGAACAGAGACCTCATTTATCACAAGACCATCAAAAAGTGGCTCACAAAGATCTGTTACAAATAATTTATGAAAGGTGTCAAGACGTGTCTAGTTCTGTGAGGACTAAGGCAGTTTCTTTGTTAGCGGTTTGCACAAAACCGGGAGATAATTCAATGAAAACTATCATTCAAGTTAGAAACCTATTGACATTTTATATATTATTATGTTTATAAGATATAATTGTATTATTTTAAATAGGAAATATTTCAAGATGAATTTCTTTTACTTGAAGTAGCAACTTCGAGAATGAATGATGAAAAAGTTAGTGTTAGAAAAGCTGCAATTTCTTTGATAGAAAATTTATTTTGTAGCAACCCTAAATTGCTAACAAATGAAAACTTACAAGTAGGTTTTCTCATTATATTCTCAATCAACACCGAGTCTTACAATTTTTATATTTTAGATATTAATATTGCATTGTCGAGATGCCAGTTTAATGGTGAGATGTGCAGCGATAACATCTTTAACTTTCCTAATAAGCAATTGCAGTTGCCAAGTAGTTGTGGATGCCTGGCTTGCTGGTCCACTACACCAATTATCAGATCCGGAAGCTAAAGTATACATAATAAATAAGAAAATAGATATTTATCCATACATACATTTCTTACTGTATATGTAGGTTCAAGATTTGGTGATTGAAAATTTGAAAAAGATATTGTTCAACCCCATGACAAAATATCAAAGCTCATCAACACAAAATGAAAAACTTCCTTGGTTACTGTTATCGGGAATCATTAAAAAGAATTTAAGGAGACATTTAGCCAGGGCTTGCACAAATTTGGCTAAATCATCTAAAGTCATTGAGTTTGTGTTTTTTAATTATCTAAATTTATGGAATTTATTTAATATATGAATGTAAGCTAAATACAAACATATTTCAGCAAAAATCTGGTGAGTATTTTGACAACTCATATTGGTACTGAAAATAATTTGAGATCTTGGGTAATGCTCACGTGTATAGCAAGACACGTTCAAATTACCGATGCTGACTTTGCAATTAAGTATTTTAATGAATTAAATCAAAATCAGGTAAATTATTAATACATATGCATAATGTTTCTTTCTATATTATGCCATTTTCATATTTTAAGCCAACAGATTTAAGACTATTACCACTAGTATTGGAAGTTTTGTGTGAATGGAGTTATTCAATCCCATTAGATTGTCGTTCGGAGTTTAATATGATTTTGGTCAGAGGGCTACAGAATAGTACGTTCCCGGCTGGAACAGCTAGAGCTGTAATTAACTTGGCTCTTCGTTTATCATCGACTACGACATGGATTGACGAATTGATACAGAAATGTGAAAATAGAATTTTTATGTCTGTCGAAACAGAGACTGAAATCAGTGGATTCGCTTTGTTGGTCATGGCTGATTTGTTTTTAGTATCTGATTTAAAGCCATCATCAAAATTGGTAGATACTTTATGCAAAATAATAATTTCTGTTGATGGTAATAAATTTGATCAGCACATTTCATCAATCTAAAATTAAACTTATTGAATATTTTTGTATATACGCAGAAGATATCGGAGACACTATTAAAGCACAGGCAATGGTGGCTCTGGGTAAAGTAAGCTTAAGAGAGAAAACCGTAGCTGCAATCAGTGCCCCATTATGTGCTCAAGTCTTATCATCTTCAACATATCCCCTTTCAATCAAAATTAATGCCATGTGTGTCTTAGCTGATCTTTGTGTCAGGTAAAATATATTAATAAATATTTATGTGAATGTATTGATGATTATTATAAATTGCAGATTCACATCAATAGTGGAGCCTCTTATGCCTGGTGTTTGCTTGTGTTTGGGGAGCTCAAATTTAACACTGAGACGATCGGCGGCACATTTAGTAACTCAGCTTTTAGTTGGTGATTTTTTGAGATTAAAAGGCTCACTTTATTTTCACTATTTTTCACTCATCTGTGATGAAAATGAAGATGTTAGAGACGTGGCCAATTATTACATCCTTCAATGTTTAGCTCAAAAGAATAAAAATATCATCTATCATAATTTTGTGGAGTGTCTTTTCTATTATAATAATTTTAAACATGACATCTATGGCAAAACTCATGTAACTGACGAAGAAAGGGAAATGTTTGCACTCGAAGGTAAGCAACAATTAAAAGATATCATTTCATATTTTTGTAATAATTTTTTTTTTCATACTATATTTCTTGATATAAATGATAAATATTTAGGAGAGAAAAAGAGATCTATACGCCATACGATTTACGATGTGATGATAATGCAAATATCTGACATTCAGAGAATGAACTTACAAATAAAAATCTGTTCTATTGTTGAAACTGTACTGAAATCTGGCCGAGACGGATTTGAAATTTTAAGAGACATTATAATAACTCTTCGAAAAGCAGCTAAACCTCCACAAGCCAAGCAAAACACTGATGACATTGCCATTAGAGTTACTACCAATATCGTATCACAGGTATTTGTAAAATTGATTGGATAAAAAATATGTATGTTATAAATATTTTTCAAAATTTTGTAGAAAATGAAAATGAACATGGTGGATGTAGTTGTACCGACAATAATGAAACTATATCGTGAATTAAACTCTACAGAATCTCCTCTTTTGCCTGATATAGTAGCTTACGCATGTGATCTTTTCAAGGAATACAAGGAGGAGGTGAGTTCAATTTAATTGGTGACATCAGCGAAACACTCAATAATGTGTCATTTTCAGATTGAAGAGGCAGATGTTGAACTGTTGGAAGAGATGAAAGCTTTACAAAATGCCCAGGCTGTAAATACTCCACACAGAAGTAACGCACATGAGCGAAGAGTTGTAAATATACCAGATTTTATCGACGAAGACATCGGTGAACCGTCAAGTCTATTGGAAGAATTCGAGAGTAGAATATCTTCGACACCCATTGCCCAAAGAAACATCAATTTACCAAGTACGAGTTCATCTAGCAAAAGGCTTAAAATGGGTAAAAGCCCTAATGTAAAGAGATCTCTTAAACTGAAACGAGGAACCAGTGAAGATAAATGAATCCTTACATACAATAGTTATTTTTTTGGTAATGTTCCTAATTACTGTTTATATTGTTGAACCAAAGTGTGTTTTTATATGATTGTTAAAATAAATAAAATCATTTGTTATGTATATATTTTTGTATAACCAAAAAAAAAAATCCAAATACACAGCAGTCTTAAATCACTTCTTCAGTTTATTAATATTGTTGACATCTAATCCGACTAAGTTTCTTAATTCTTTAGTAGTCTCTAGCAATATTAGTTTGAAGTTACCTTCGTCCCTTTGGACAATCCAATGATTTCCTTTATGATCCAAGGTCAATGTTGTAAATAACTTTTGTCCAATTAATATAGATCTCAGTTTAACATAATTTTCTATCTCTAATAAGAAAACTGAAATAAAATTTGAATTATAATTAAAATTCCTATTCATCAGGATACAAGTTTTTGTTGGGAATACTCACTAATGTTTTCCCACCAAATGCTTGATTTGTGAATTCCATGGCCATAAAATTCATTGGATGCATATTTTTTATTCTTTCCTATTATTAACGAAATGATTGTTTTGACACCCAAAGATTTTGGTTGTAGCGTTCTAATTACATTCAATATTAATTCTGCATCTTTTGTAAAATTCTTAAAAAGCCAATTGTCTAAAGGAACTTTAAAGGAACAGTTATCACAACAAAAATCGCCATCTTTGTGCTTTGTGGCCATTAAAGATTTGTCAAAATGTGTAGAAATAAATTGTTTTCTACATGACAGTGTCGACACAAATTTTTTCATCAATGTCGATTTGTTCTCCTTTTCTTGTTTCATTTTTTTTGAATGATTGTAAAAATTGTTGAGATACCTTAAAATGGGAAGCGTAGAAATTATGTATAAAACTATTATTTTTGGTATTAACATTTGATAAAATAATTACCGATGTGTGTAAAAATCTGATAATGAATAAAGCATAACGCACAATGCAGGTTTTCCGTCTCTTCCTGCTCTTCCCATTTCTTGACAATATCCTTCAATACTAATGGGAGTTCCATAATGAATGACCACTCTAAAAAAGGAATTTGTCTCATAATATTATTTATTTTAACTTTATATTAAGGAATAGTCCAACCTGATGTCCGGCTTATTAATTCCCATTCCAAACGCTGTTGTGGCAACTATTATTTTAATTTTATCACACATGAAGTCTTTCAGTACAGATTCTCTTTCTTCTTTACTCATCCCTGCATGATATGTTTTACAATTCAATCCCATCTCTAATAAAATAAAATCATATTAAATTAATACACATTTACTCTTTAAAAAAATCTTTGCCACACTTAAAAAAAAACAAATAATGGCTCTTGAAAATAATTATCAAAAAAATGAATATCAAGGGACAATTAATTGGTTTATTCATGCTCGATACTTTGAACTAAACAAATTTTTAATCTAATTAGAGACATAATAATTTGAGAAATATACTGACCATTTAATATCAAAGCAATTTTCACAACTTGTTTTTTGGTTAAACAATAAATTAATACTGATCCTTTTTTAATATTATACTTTTTGGTATCTTCAAATATAATCGTTGAAATATCACCATACGGTTCATTCTCCATTTTTTTAACAGACACGTATAAGTTGTTGCATTGATAAGGAATATAGGTTATTTGAGGATTTCTATGAATTAAAAAAAAACAATGTTAATTATATAAACAGTAATTATAAAGGATTATATAATTCTCTTATTTACCTTAAATTTAAATTATTAATAATATCTATATGATTTTTATATGAGGCCGTTGCAGTCAATGCTACGATCGGTATTTCTGGAAATAAAATTCGGATTTTTCCTATGTCTCCATATGAAGGTCTAAAATCTTTCCCCCATTGTAAAACACAATGTACTTCGTCCACTGCAATAAGAGTGATGTTAATCATACTCTGCATCTTTCGTAAAAGATTAAGACCTACAAAATAAAATTAAATTTAATGATGTACTCAATAATAATATGAAACATAGTGTTAATGCAGACCTTTTTCAGACAATAGTGATTCCGGAGTAATGTATAGTAATCTATAATATCCCTTAAGTAATTTATCAACTATTTCTAATGTATTATTTTGAGTGTGTCCTAAAAAACAAGCTGGTATACATTTTTTCTGAAATGTAAACATATATTATGAAATAGCTATTGACGATATTATGTTTTTTGTAATAATAATAATTACCGTTAAAAATGCAACTTGATCTTCCATCAGGGAAATTAGAGGGGATATCACAATGGCTGTTCCGTTTGTATATACAGGTGGGAACTGGTAACAAAGAGATTTTCCAAAGCCACTAGGCATAACAACATATTGATCATTTTTTCCATCCAAAATTGACGAAATTACTTGCCATTGTTCAAGTTTGAACTTTGTGAGTTGAAATTTTTTTTTCAAAACATCTAAATGATATTCTGTCGGGTTTTTATAGAATTCTGAGGAGTTAAAATGTTTACAATTATGTATAAATATATTGAAAATAGAATACAAAGGATTGTTTTACCATCGAAATGTTGATCGGCAATATATTCATTACTCAAGGAATAAACATTACATCTGTTGATCTAAGAATATTCATGTTAGGCGGCAAATAGTAAGAACAAGCTAACAAAAGACTTTTGAGCCAATAGCTACTTACATATTGAATGTTTTTAGTTTTATATAGAATTGGACGGCACCAAATCTTAGTGCTTTTGGTAAGAAAAGAAAACATGTTTTGTAAACATAACCAGCATTTTATCTGTGTTCAAAACCGTATTTGACATCTATGTCAGTGCTGCCTGTATTGAAAATCATGTACTTTCATTGCTGAAATGAGACATAAATAAATATTAAGTTATAAAATCCATATAAATTATTATTCTGAGATCAAATAGCTGTATTAAATATCACAAATTGTTCTCAATAACCCCTTTTCACCTCTTTTATCCAACAAGGAAACTATACAATGCAAATGTACAAAAATTTAAACCCTAATAACGGATGGCAATGGATAACCTTAATATTATTGTATATATGTTTAATTTTAAGATATCGCATTATTAATAAATATTTGTAGGCTGGCTAAAAAAATATTGATGACCATAAAATACTAATGTCAACAGGGAACTTCAAAATTACGGTAGTCAGTTGCAGTTGGTTAGGTTTGCATTGCAATTTGTTTTTGAAGATTTTATGTCATTTTATTGATAATGAATAATAATAAACGAAAAAGAGAAGTGATTTCCAATGAATTATCACCGGAGAAGAAGATTAAAACTAAAATTAGTGATAAACAAGGAACGGCCACGAAGACAAGTCGAACAACAAATCGGAAAAAAACCACATTAATCAAGGAAGCCGATAGAAGCGATGTGGAGTCACATTATGAAAATGAAGATTTCAAAAAAATTAACCTCAAAAGAAACGATTCTGGATTATCTGAATTATCAGGTTTATTAGCCGAACAATCTGGAGTCACTTCTTCAATATCAGATAATTTCATTCGTTTAATTGAAGATGAGAATACTATTCCATTCATAGCTCGTTACAGAAAATCTATGATTGACAATATGTCACCCGAAAAGTATAGTAGATTCTGTTTACCAATAAATCAAGCAAAATAACAACTTTACCCGCATTTTTAGACTATATGAAATGCACGAGCTCTACAATAATATTTGCACTATGAAAAAAAGGGCTTTAAATATTTACGAATCTCTCAAAAAGAAAGATAAGTTAACTGAAGATTTGGAAAGATCTATTTTCAATGCAAAGAGTATAGATGAATTGGAAATTATTGTCAGTATACTATGAATTGTATGATTATTTATTAATTTCAATTAATTTACTATTATATTTGTGCAGTATGAACCCTATAGAACAAGAAATGCAACTTTAGCTGATCGTGCCCGAAAACTTGGCTTAGAAAATATTGCCAAAGATATATTAAATGGAAAAAATATTTGTATTTCTTCACTTTGTAGAACGAATGAAGAAGAATTGTCCACAGAGGCTCAAGTTGAAAGTCATCTTATTCATTTACTTGCGGAAATGTTGTACAAAGACTCTCGTATATTGGAGTTTATTCGAAAACTGTAAGTAATAATACACATACATTATGTCGTTTATCGAATATTGAAGTCAAACTTAACTTTATAATTTCATTATAGAAAATCTGAAACTCAATTGTATATACAGAGTAGCATATCTAAAAAATCCAAGCCATCTTTAATATCAAAAACATCAAAAGTCAAAGAAAAAAAACTCCAGGACGCTGAAAAGTATAATGCATATTTTGATTTTAAAATGAAATTGGAGTATATTAAACCTCATCAGATATTAGCGTTGAACAGAGGTGAAGCTTCCAAGATACTTTCTGTGAAAGTTGTTATCCCAGAATGGTTTTTTAAAAAATTTGAAAGGTATTTTTGGTAAAAGTATATTTACTAAATATGTGAATTAATGAAATATTTTGTTTTTTTTTTAGATATTGTTTGACTATTTGGCGTGGTCATTTGATCAGCAAAGTTGCATTAGACGCTTATAATCGATTCATTCAGCCATGGATATCTCGCCAAGTACGCAGTGAAATGACAAATGGTGCAATTAAAGAGTCTGTTTCAGTTTTCGCCATGAATTTAAAAAGGCTTTTAATGACGTCTCCAATTAAAGGCCATAACATAATTGGGATTGATCCTGGATTTAAAGCAGGTTGTAAAATTGGAGTTATTGGTGTTTCCGGACAAGTATTACACACCTGTGTTCTATATCCCAATTTCAAAGGTGGATTTGACGATAAAGAAGTTAATAAAATGAAAACTCTCATATCAAAATTTTGGTATGTTGAATGATGAATACAGTATTTACTTTTTAATATAATATTTAAATAAAATTCATATTCATTGTTTTTATATTTTGAAGTTGTGGAGTAATAGCCTTAGGTAATGGAACTGCTTGTCGTGAAACAGAAGAATGGTTGAGAAACAATCAGTTGCATGAGAATATATCCCTAGTTATTGTTCCCGAACAAGGCGCTTCTATTTATTCATGTTGTTCGGAAGCTTTGAAGGTGTTTTTTTTAATATAAAAAAATATCTATTTTACTATAAAACAATTTTTTAGGAACATCAAGGATTGGATCCAAATTTAATTTCGGCTATATCAATTGCTAGAAGAGCACTTGACCCTTTAAGTGAACTTGTTAAAGTCGATCCGAAACATATCGGAGTTGGTCTTTATCAACATGATGTGCCTCATAAATTGCTAGATGAAGCTTTAAATGACACCGTAATTACTTGTGCTAGCTTTGTCGGTGCCGACTTAAACACCGCTTCACTTGCACTCTTAAGGTAAATTTCCTTAAATCATTATCAAGTGCAATTTTCGAAAATTGAATAATGTTTTAGAAAAATAGCAGGTCTCACCGAAACGAGAGCTAAAAATATTCTCAAGTATCGGGAGATCAATGGTTCGTTCAAATCCCGAAAAGAATTACTTAAAGTGACGGGCATCGGCCCCAAGGTCTTTAAACAGTGCTCTGGTTTTTTGAGAGTTCCGGAAAGTTCCAATAAATTAGACACTACTTGGATCCACCCCGAAAGTTATGGACTTGCACTTAAGTAAAAGTTTTTGTCGTATGTTAATGTTAAACTTCTTTTACACTAAACATGTTTTATTTTAGAATTTTAAAGGAGATGAAGTTGGATGTCTCAGATCTCGGCAAGGAAGACTTTGTAATGTCTGTCAAGACAAAAAACACCGATAATTATTTGAATGATCTCGTGAATAAGTTTAATTGTCATAGAAGTGATGTCCAACTCATTATAGATGCATTCTCGCAATATCCACACGACGATCTCCTGAGGAGCAACAAACCAATTTATTCTCTTTCTGTAAATAATCCAAGCCAACTGGAAGAAGGTACATCGTTGATCGGTGAGTTTTTTGAATTATTGATTTGTAATAAATACATATTTAAATACTATTTTTACAGGTATCATCTCTAACGTCACTCCGTTTGGCTGCTTCGTGGATTGCGGTGTCAGGACTGATGGATTGATTCATAACAGTAAAATGAATGGATTGAGAATGCCGCAGTTAGGAGAGAGGGTGATGGTCACAATAATACCAAAATTGACATCCAACAGAATGCCACTCAGTTTGATTAAAATACTCTAAATAATTTTTCTATTCAATCATTGTTTAATTTATTTTGAAATAAAAAAAAATTACATATAAAATTTTCGTTTCAGTTACAAAATTGGTAGAGTATACATTAAAATGAGTTTTACATAATATTATTCTTTAAATACACTCGAGAATTTATCATTACTAGCTCGTTTATATATATATATTAAGTACAAGGTAACATTGGTGCCTCTTTCATGATGTTTGGTCATAAGACATAGCCACGATTAAGCATATTTCTTATAATGTATAATGCGTTTTATTACTATGCAAATTTAGGATGATTGATTAATAACTGACTTAATCCAAAATAGACATTATAAGAGATTTTGGAATAATCGCCACTATGAATCTGCGCTGGTAGAATATGCAAGAATGATATAATGTAGTTTAAGCTGCATTCACAAGTTTGGGAAAAATAGACATAAGGCATCTTCAAGCTTAAACTACAATTCGCATGAACACACTTAACATATTCGATACGTTTACTTAATTTATTATACAATATAATAACTAAGACTAGTAAAATTTCATATAATTAGTGAGATTGCTTAATATGAAAAGCTTGGCATCCGTTGCACTATTCAGACTTTACTACAGTTCATCACCATATTTTGAAATTGTGGAAGACTTTCAATATATTATACATACTTAACTAACTTCCTGTGTGGTATATGAGAAAGTAAATACAGAAATATAATTTGACTTAGACAAGTGAATTGTAAAGATTGAAAACAAATAAGGCTAATCTTGTTGAAGAATGTATTAAATCACAATAAGGCACAAATGAGAAAGAAGTCATCACAATGGTGACATATTTTAATGTCCGTCAGTACATTTAAGAATGACTAGAAGTCTAAAAGTTTTATAGATCTAGTCACCTAATAAATTGAGAATATATAAATTCTTAATCTATTTGTTAGGTGCAAGAGCTTATATACTTGATATCGGAAAATCTTATTTTATAAAAATAGAGATGTGTCCCAAAAATTTAATGTCAAGATGAAGGAATGAAAAGTATAAAACTAAACATAATTACATAACGGTCTAATCAAATTTATATCTTCTAAAATTGTAGAAAAATACCTCGGCAAATGAAAATATATATATTTTTTATCAAACCTTATTCAAAGAAACAAAGTAGGTTTAAAATACATTATTCATGACATAATAGTTCAAATTCAGTACAGACAGTATTATATCTTTTTTCATATAATCTCTCATTGTAAAATGCAGATTCAACTCAATTGGACGGGTCTATGGAATCACAAAAAATTCAGAAGATTTTCACAATTTTTGATGACGGAGAGGTAAGAAATTATATTTCCATATTTGATATGTATATTAATAAAAAAAATATTCTTGTCTACCGTTACATAATCGAAGAGCCCAGTTTTCACCATTGTTGAAAACATAACTTTCAAACAATTAAACTTTTAAAGCTTAAGAAGATGAAACACAAACTCAACATTATGAGATTTTAGTAAATTGAAATCTCCTATAATTTTGATTCCAAAAAGTCAAATTCATTTTTCAAACTGCTCAATTGTAGAGTTCCGAACGCTTTCCAATTTGAGAAATTATAGCCCGAGCTTTATATGTTATGATGTCTATTTATAAAATTATTGTTTCAGTCTTATAAAATTTTCTTCACAAGTATTTGCACGTTCAGTTGTGTATATGAATAAAATATATTTAATTACTGATATATTATCGTATTTGTGTTTTGTTAAGTAGCACCATTTATTTACATAATTTTTTATAGAGATTTTATCAACAAAAGAATGAATGATTTCGATTGCATAATAAGGTAACACAAATAAATGACTCGTTTTTTTTTTAAATGCAAAGAGTTTGTTGAATATAGTACAATATTTGAGCGAAAATAGTAAGAAATAATCCTATTTGGAAATTTGTTTCAGAATACTTATTATCTCGGAATAAAAATCTTAGTCAGAAAAAGCTATCAACTTTCCTAAAATAAACTTAAAATAATACCTTACTTGCGTATGACTGTAAACATATTTAATCTATATTTACAAAGAAATCATTCAACTTATGGCACTACTAGTTGACGGATCATGCTCCGAGAATTCACTTTGAGGTTTTGCAGGCTCTACGGGGAACAAAGCAGTATACGAGGGAGGAGGCGGTTCCAATTCATCGTAAGTCGGTGGCGGATATATGCTTGAGATACGTTGAGGATAAATCTGTCTGGATGTTATGATTGCTGCGGGTGCAATACAATCTGGAGGCATATCTGATGTTGAAATTACACTAGGCTTTGTTTTACAGAAATAATCTAAAAGATAATAAAAATATTAAAATAATTAATTAAGTATTTTTGTATAATTATTATGTATGCTTACCATGAACCAAACATAGTAGAATTAAAACTGTACACATTATGATTCCTATTAAGAAATATCCCCATGGGCCATATGGAGCTAATGCGGCTTCAAGTGCTGCCAGAGGATTATCACGAGGTTTGTGGCTTTTTTTTGTAGATTTCGGAGATGTAGTGTATGTCGTATCTAAAAATGGTTATAAATTAAAATATTTAACAATGTGAAAAAATTCATTATTTAAATTTTATCTTACCATCAGTTAAATTACCAGTCAAATTTCTAAAGAAAAGCTCATTATGTGATGAAGCAAAGCGTTTAATTAATTCCTCAAGCCAATTTGTCATATAAAATTGAGGCTCTCTGCACAAAATTTTCGATTCATCATTCATTTCTGGTCCGGGACAATGTTTGATACCATCACAAGCCAGTGCTTTACTAATGCACAAATCTAGATCATCGCCATCTCTCATACAAATCACTTGATCTTCACACTTCTTACCTAAATTAATTTGTCTCTAATAAATATATTTCAGTGTCGTTATTTTGTTTTTTGAAATACCTTTATTCACTGCTGTTGTTACAATACGCAGAGTTCTTTCAAATGCATGATCCTCAGATGGCCACCATTCGATTTGTATGGAAGGCCGGAGCATTTTATTAGACTTCAAAGTGAAGTTATTTGCACATGGTGAAGTACTCCAAGCAAGTGTATAGTTTGTATGTTTTTCATTTATTTCATACTAAAATATAATTCGATCATATTAACAATTCAATAAAAAAATATATGGGGATATCCTTACAATATTTAATAGACAATGCGGAGTGGTTATATTTTTTTCATCTGTGATTGTATTGAGGTCCGGTCTATTGTTTTTAGTGGGAAGTGTTTCAGACGGGATGTGATGGTAAATATTCTACATTATAAAATTATTATTAATAAATAAAATAAAATATTTAAACACAATGTTAAAAACTTACAAGAACATGCGTGAATGAAATGGACAGGCTATATGCTTTGGGTGCGGATATTTTTAAGCTGCATGGTACTGATTGTAAATCGTCACCGAAACTAGGAAGTGACATTAAGATTGATGAAGTCTGACCGTCGGGTTCTAGTATTAATTTGTTATGTCTTCCACATATCAAGCTTTCTCCCAGCACTGTAATGATAAAATAATTTACAATAAGAAATATGATCCGAAGACCACTGCAAACGTATCTAGTCGCAATCTTTCTTCCTTGCCTTATGGTCTCCAATTAGAAAGACTTTCTTAGAGAAGATAAATGGGTATTTTTCAATTAAATAGACTTTCTGTTGATGATAATATACTATAATTTTTATCTTCCCAAGGTAACTTTGTAACTCAAATATGTATATTTACAATTTACTCGTCATATTCTAGTCTTATGTTATTTTGTTATAATTAAGAATTTCTAAATTTAAATCTCTCAAATCCGATAAGTGGAAAAATTGGCATTTAATATTATTTTTAAATATATAGACTAATTTTCTCCCGGGGATGAAATTCAAAGCGGAATCAACAGGTGTCATTCCATCGCATCGTGTTGCTGAATCGAAAGTGTAAATATGGACGCGTTTGGAAACTAAAAATTGTATTGAGAGACGTACTAATTGCGCAATTGAAGTACAAATTCAGAGAGAGGATCAGGGTTGTGTTTTATGAACATATTTAATTTTAATGAATCAGGGGTGAGATTACCTGCAGTGAGGAGTGCCATCACCAGCAGCACGGTGGCCATCACGGACAGACCTGACAACTCTTGGCCGACTGTAATCTTCACATCGGTTATTTTCAGAGCGCTCACTTTATAGTCACTATTCAAAACTCGCTAACTGAAAAATGTTATTCACTTTAATATAATTTAACACTGATAACAAACACAACTTATTGCGACAACGGCCACTGACCAACTGTCAAACGTGACTCGAGTCCCCCTCCACTACTAAATTAATTATTGTGACCATAATTTTTCAAAATTTAATTCAATATTTACGTTTTTTAAAGTATTAATTATCAAATACGTACCACCATAAGTACAAATCCAATAATGCGTATTAATTTTAAAAATTATATATGTATTTCATCATCATTATCATCTAATCTATATGTTTTTTTACCTATACATTGATTACTTTTTTGTATTGCTAATATTATCAGCGATTATATTTTTTATATTTATTTAGGACACAAATGTTGTCACCGTATTATAAATTCTAAAAGTCATCGTATTTTATTTATTGAGCATATTCAATTATTTCATTAGCCCTTGACTTTTTATTATGATTGAGTGTGCTGCAGTTTTATATATAAAAAAATCTCAATTATAAGATTATATTAATACATACCTACATTCAAGTATTTAGCATACTTGAGATCAATTGTTAAAATAAATATTTATTTCGAATTGGCCTCTGGGCGCATACAAAAAATATATAACGGGCAATAATAACATACGAAGGATACAAAACAAGCAATAGAAAGATTAAATCTTTTATCAAAACTTATTTGTCTTGCTTTTTTACACAGTGTTATTTTCTATTATCAATCATTTTTATAAGGATGAGATAACTCGTATCGGAAAGCAAAAATAGATCACTGTCGAGTGATACTATTAGAGTAAATATGAACCATTGTCATATTGATTTATTTTTTAATATAATTAGGTGACAGTTATAGCAGTGCCTACTAATAATAATAGGCATTGGTTATAGGCACAAGAAGTGATATCGAAGAGTGTCATTCAACTCACTTTTTAATATGGACAATGTACCTATTGTTAATTATAATTTACAGCTGAAATGTGTGTTTATATATACATTGTTTAGGAAAATTTACTTCATACCATTTATAGTAATATAAAGTGTATATGTATAACTAATTATCATTTTGTCTATTGAGATATTCTATAACGATTTCCATTAGCGTGCCTTTATACACAGTTTCACAAGTTTCTATTTACGAGAATACTGTCGTTGAAGCCTTTTTATTTTTATGGAAAAGGCTTTTTATATATGTCAAGGATAATCACGAATTCCAATACGTGTCCAACGACATTTAATAAACACAAGTGATGCAACTTTAAATACGAATAAAGTGTAGGTACCTAAATTTAATAATAAACACTTGTATAATTGTATATTTAAGGTATCTTCATACTAAATTACATAGAGATCTAATACTATGGTCATGGGTTCAAATCGGGAATAATATTAAATAAAATCCCAAGCTATCGTTTTAATCCAGGTTTAATCTGATTTCCTGGATTGTAAGGTAAATACTGATTATTAAGTCGGTGACCTGTGTAACTAGTAAAAGTTAAGATCACCGACAGACAATTAACACGTAGTTGTGTCTAAAAAAACATCTCAAAAAAAGCTCCATTAGAGATTTAGGTTCTATAGGATTCCAGAGAACTGTTTTCTCTTAATAATAAAAAATAACACTGTCCACTTTTGGATCAGTAACTCGCAATGTGTAACCAGGCTTTATTTATGAAAGTGTTTATTTATTATATTATACACTCCAAGGGGCTTTTTAGAAGTCACAAATTGTGTTAGGATATCGAATATTACCTGTCGGCAATCGACCTATCTATATACTTTATAATACAGCAAATCTGAGTAAGCATAGATTGAGACGGGATTTTATTAATATAATACCGTCGGATAAAAAGCTTTATCAGAGATGTTCACTATTTTTTCTTAATAATAATAAAAAATATATAATAAAGAACGTGTGTGAATGAAAGCCAAACCTATATGTCTGCACCAAAATAATATATTATAATAGCGAAACATAAATTGTAGATACCTTTTTGTATTAACAACCCACCGAATTATTAATTATATAATTAGTAAGTAAGGTTGTTCTTAGATAAAAGGCAGAATGATGAAAGAGTGAGAAGAATGTCCGTATTTTCTCTTAATAAAAAAAACAATATAATAACAATATACAAACTTATTCTTCTGTTCTCAATTATTACTTTAAAAAATATTTCTATTGAAAATAGATATAGAAGGCCTCATATTTTAGTAGCATTGGGGATAAATGAACAGTTTGATAATATAAATAATTAGCTAAGACTTGAACCATTTAAAGTGTTTTTGACTGACACAATATTTGGGTAGGTGCAGGTTGCGTGTGTGTTTGGTTATATGAATATAAGGCATATACAGTGATGTGGTTATAAATGGAGACGAGGGTCCCCCAGGAACTCAGTTAGGTCGAACCCGGACCCCTCGTTGTAATTTCTCCTCACCTCTGAGCGGTTGTGTCTGTTTTTTTCTGTTTGTAGTACTCGTAGCAGAAGCGCGGGGCTTAACGGACCGCATACAGTTCAGTCGACCTCAGAACGCCCCACAGGCGTCACGTACATCAGTGGCCTTGCTACACATACAATATAATATTATACAAAAAAAACATCTAAATAATACGTGCAATATAAACAAAAAATACCGAGAAACATTTAAATAAAAAAACAAGTGAAAAAAAGTGCGTCGAGTGAAGTCATCTACCAAGTTACGTGGAAAGGGTTGAGGGTAAACATATTATTTAGGCTATTGTGCATTTTTTCTAATGAGAACAAATAATAAACACTTGTATATTTAAGGTATCTTCATACTAAATTACATAGAGATCTAATACTATGGTCATGGGTTCAAATCGGGAATAATATTAAATAAAAATCAGGCTTAATCATCCTGGATTGTAAGGTAAATACTGAGGCGATTGTTAAGTCGGTAACCTGTGTAACTAGTAATAGTTAATATCATCGACAGACAATTAACACGTTGTTGTGTTTAAAAAACCTCTCAAAAAAGCTCCATTAGAAATGTAGGAGAACAACATATTTTAATTGATAGATTTATCGCTTATCGTTGTTGATTAATAAAATTTGTCAGGTTTTATATCGACGCGCGCATCGAACTCTTTTCTTTTTAATAATTTGATGATTGGGAAATTGTCAATTTTCACAATAACACACTGTTATATGAATGAATTCGAATTATAGAATTTACAAGCATAATAATTGTTATTAAAAAGGGGGGATATATTATTGTAAAGTGGTCAAACGTCAGGGTGCATGGAGCGGGTCCCCTTTGCCGAGGGTCACGAAACAATGGAGTAGTTTACAACGAGGACTGGGGCGTTCAGTCAATACTCATTCTATTATTCCTGTTCAACGGCTATATATTATTTATTATAAACTAGTTTTATGCACTTGAAATTTAGGGCACTTTGATAATACACATAGGAACACTCGAACTAATTTTTTTATATGCATATTTCATACACCCAACCGTTAAAAATATATTTTAATAATCATGACACTTTTAAAGATCTCTGCCATGTTTTATTTGATTATTTAATATTTTTTGATAAAATTGATAGCATAGAAAATTTAATTATTAAACTATTTACATAATGTTACTACGGCTGGGAGATCGGGAATAATATTAATAAAATCCCGATCGATCGTCTTGATCCAGGTTTACTCTGATTTCCTGTATTGTAAGGTAAACTCTGATTATTAAGTCGGTGACCTGTGTAACTAGTAATAATTAAGATCACCGACAGACAATTAAGAAGTTGTTGTGTATAAAAAACCCTCTCAAAGATAAAAAGCTCCTCGTAAATAAATAAATATTTTTATATTAGCCCAGTAAAATTATAATTTCACCTCGGAATTTGAGCTTTGAAGCTGTAATTGCATACACATTCATTTAGGTGTTCTAAAAGTTGTGTGAAAAATCGAATAAAATCAGGTGACAGGTTTGCAAGTTATTGGAGGTCAAAGGTCACAAAAATCAGTTTTTCAAGATCTCGTTTTCTATGACTCCAAATAAACATTGAAATAAAATTACAGCTTCTATGCTAAAATTTCGAGATTTGCCACTTTTCCCTCCTAATTTTACTGGGCTATATACCTATTTATGCTGTCTCAAAAATGTGTGTTAAAAAGTGAACTAATTATGTATAATAATAAAAATATGCAGTCCTGAATACAGGTTTTTGGGGGTTAGTGAAAAGATACATTACGTGTTAAATTTTAATTATTTATTTAAATAATTGATAAATTTGAGATGATTATCCTCACGTGCTGCATAATATAATTGATATGCATTCTCTAATAAATTATGAAAATAAAATGAAATAAAAACCAAAGTAATATATGGAGGATAGTTGAAGCTGATGACCCCTCAAGAGTTACTCAGTGCCGGAAACCTGACATTACAATGATGGGAAAATCGCTCACGTGTAAAATTGTGTGTCGGCCGATGTTTCTGTCTTTGTTTCAGAACACATATGCATATATAAAAAATATATTACCTGCTGATAATGGTAGATCAGACATATGAATTTGAAAAACGCCGGAAAACAACACCGATTTGTTAAAAACAAACGTGTTTTCTCGCACGGTTTACCCACTTTCTAAGCTCGGTTATTCGAACAATCTCAATCGCCTAATTAACAGGTATTCAGTTCCACATAGTAACTTTATAGCATCCCATTTCTAAAAAAAACAATAGAATTTTAAAAAGGATCTAGTTTAAAAATACAAATAGCACTATTACCTGCAGTGTTCACATACAAACCAATTATTTTATGTATCATGTTTGACGATATTTTTAAAGGTTTATTCCATCATAATACATATTATTAAACTGATGATGAAATGTTTTTTTATTAACATGACCTCACTTATAAAAAAGTCGAATTCGAATATTTTTTATATTGAAATACTAATTTCAAATAAACCGTTTGAACGGGGCGTCATTTATATGTTAACGAAACTGTTTTACGACATAAACAAATATTAATATTTTCCCACGGAGATAATAAACCCAGTGCCTCACTAAAAGTAGAAATATACAAAACCTGCCACAACAACTAATAATTAAATTACACTCATTAATTTCTCGACAAAATGAACATTATTGCCATATTACCTTCTTTATCTATTTTCTCGGGGCATAAAAACAGTTCAGTGTCTTTATCGAACCACCGGTTATAAAGGAAACGCGAACGATAATAAGTAAGTCGTTAATTTTTATCACAAGTCAAGTTACAGTTATGATAACGCATAATAATGTTATATGAGTCATCCATTAATTCAATACAAATGTTAGCCATCATTAGTTTTAATGTGGAATTAATAGAAAATATACGATTGTAAAATTTCTCCATTACTCAACAAAATTATTTTTTAATAATATCGTTTTTTATCGCATTATTGTTATTATTTAATAACAAATTGTCTTAACTTTAAACTAGCAAAAAAACCAACACGCATACATATAGTAAAACTAATAAGAGAGTGTTTTTTTTTGACATAATCATTATCACAATTCTATATTTTCTCCCATAACTCAAGGGAATATTTAATTTATTACCTGGAATATATTGTATAGGAATACTAATCATCATATTTATTTTATATATATATATATATATATATATACCAATTTTAATTAAAATAATATTTTTAAACGTCAACACTTAATCAACCAGAAATTTATTCCAAATACAAAAAGTACACATAATATTCATAATTTTTTGTTTAATATTTGGCATCTTCTGAGTGACAAAATGAAATTTTCAGGTTTAAAGCAGTCGTATTATTATTGGATATCGATGTGGATGTGTAAAATGTGATATTTCCAGTGAAATGTGACCGTGAGAATAAAGACAGAGTTTACTTTCTAACGTGACATCGAATTATCGACTAATTGTGTCTCAAAGTGAAATCAATATAATGTGGTTGATTGTTCAGTTCAAGTTTCATCATGTAAGATAATTAACTCCAGTTTTGTCATCGAGGAATGGATACAACTTCAGCTCTCAGCGACTGCGGGACTCGCTATCGCTACACTCCGAGAAAGAGGTAAAATAATTAAGATTTTATATTAAAAAAATAAGCACACATCGTCATAATCCATTTGTTCTGGTGTTTACACAATGTATAAAGTTGTGTATACTCGCAATTATATAAAATAATAAATGTGTATTTCGAAAAAAATATTTTTGTCTACTAAGATTTTTTGAAGAATTTTTTGATTAAAACTTGGGTGTATGCGATATTAATAAAAGAAAGCCAAACCAAATAAATTGTACATGTTTTCCATATTATAAATTGTGTATTCATTAAAAAACGGACACGTCGATAATGATGTATCCGATGTTGTCACAGAAATATTTTTAGACATAATCTATTATTGTTTTGGTAAAACACTCACATATCTTCCCACACTGACGCACCTAATGTGATTCTTCATTAAGCGTGTTTACCATATAATATTTTTTTAATGAAAAGAACCGGGGCATTTTTATTATCTTGTTAAAAAAGTATTTAATCTAACTTTTTAGTAAAATTTTAAATATAGCTGCGGTATGAGGATATAATATGATATGGAGCATCACATTGTTCATTGACATTCTTCAAAACCTGTCCAAATAACCTTTGCAATGTTCGTTATGTTGTTAACCATGCCAAATAACAATGGGTTGTCATTCATAACGTTATCACATCACAATCACTTAGTTATTATAGATCGAATATTTCGTGTCGATATTATATTATGTATTTTAGATAATACAATCAAAATACAGGTTTTTATTTTAAATTAACTGTTTTTCAATTAATATTGAGAGTTTTACTTATCAAATCTAGTCATTTCAAAATACCATTAAGCTTTAATCAAAATAAATCATTTACGTATATATTCTTTTCGGAAAAACTATCAAAATCGTGTATTTCTTCCAATGATTATTAGCAATCAAAGGAATTCAAAATATATTTTAAAAACTGTGTTTACTTTTTTTCAATTCCTAGTAAATTTATTTTCTCTTAGATAATATCAACTATATTGAATTATGTTTAAATAAATTATGTACGATAATATTATCATTAGTATTATAGAGTGACAAACCAAGGCTTACAAGTTTGCTACATACAATCTTATTTATTGTTATAAATGCTTCGTTAAGTTATTACTTTTTTTGTAAAATTCGCTAAGTAAGCTTGCCTTATTTTGTTTTTAATTTTTTTTAACACAGCAAGCTCCTTTCTGCAATAGACAATTTAATTGAGACATGTCTAACGACCCTGATAGGTTACACCGAATTACTATAATCGATACCACAAATTGTCAGCATTCATAGTATTTTAGACAAAATTTACCGTCTACTTCTTCTAAAAATAAGATAAACGAGGACTAAGTACATTATTGTGTAATTTCATTATCGTTCTATTCATAGACATTCATTTAAATGAATAAAAAAAACAATGTAGAATTCAAAATATTTAAAAAAATATATATATATATATATATATATATATATATATACATATATATATATATATATGTATATATATATATATATATATATATATATACAGTATTAGATAATTAATATTCTGTTTCCGTGAATAATGGTTATTATGGAAAATACAAATATTTCCTGTTTTCCAAACATTACTCGTGTCGAGAATGAGTGAGAACATTAGTTGTCTGATGGCGAAAGTCATTAATTGCGCCTCGTCGTTCATACAATTATTATATTAATGTTTTTGGATTGTTTCAGCTGTTCTAAGAAGTCTGTCCATTCCGATTATTACGACGAGATTGAAACAACACCTGCGAATGAGAATGAACGCGATGGTCGGAGATCGCCTTCAATCGTAAGTATTTCATGATTAATCTACAAACATAATAGATTTTTCTAACAAACTATTTAAATGTTCTGCAAAAAATATACATATGAATGCCTAAGGCCTACACGAACACACTAATGACAACATGTCGGACGAATAACGACCCAGGGCAATACAATTTTAGAACCCATTCAACCATGAATTATCTCATCAAGTTTTGAGCTCGTCATTATCCAACACGAAATGAAAGAATTATATGAAATTTTAGTATAAACACAACGGTTTACAATATTTTGAAGGACAATATTATGTGTTCATAGTATATACTGGTTAAACTGTTGATATGCGGCAATCTCAGATATAATTACAGCCCTGAGTCAATTACGTGGTTATCACGTGACAGAGTGTTCCATCATCATGAGTTATTACGTTGAAAGTGGGATATTTTTAGTATCAAATTATATCGAAAGACGTAATCACAATTTATATGTGTCATTTTGATGATCAAACATATTGAAAAATACCAAAATATTTGCGGTAAAAAAATCATTTATAATAAATTTCAGATATGGAGGAAAATGAGTAATGTGTATTAATTTGTTTTAATGGTGTAATCGATATGACTGAATGTTTTTTTATATTATGTAAAGATTAATATAGACTACAAATAATACCTTTTATACATACGTTCACTTTTGTGTAATAGTCACTGGGACGCATTATTCAAGGTTAGAGATTTTTGTTTTATTTATTTATTTATTTACGCCCCGAGGAGCTTTTTAAAAATTTTGGTTTTTTAGACAACAACCTGTCTGTCGGTGATAAGCGGCTCTGCATTTACCTTACATTTCAGGAAATCACAGTAAATCTGTATTAATACGATCGATCGGGATCTCCCAGTCGTAATAATCGATCAAATTATATTTTACTTGTGTGGGATTGAATCCATGACCACAGTACTTGTATAACTACGAGTAATGAAATTTAAAAATACGCCCATAATAGATATTTTGACAAATTGTTGATTGATTTAATTCGTGACACGTGCGATCAAATTATTAAGGCGGCTTGACGCATTTTGAGTTTTCCGCCTACATTAATCGCATACAGAATACTAATTATATTCAAATCAAATGTTAGACTTGAAGCTGGCCTGATTGATTTATTAGATATTTTGTGGTGAAGTAAAAAAATATGTCTCGTGTCTATTTGCTGCGAATTTCCCACGTGAAAAAATGATGGTTATCCTTATGACGGGGTTACTCATTCTTGTAATGATTAAACTACGTTTATATAATTCCCATAACTTATCATGCGTTTGTTAACATCTTAATTGTGATGGTTTTTATCTCAGATCGACAAATGTACATTGGCCAAAACAATGGGTATTTGAAACGTCTCCAGGGGCGTCTGTATGACTGATTAATGCTCTACATATTCTATCGTACGATAAATATAAGCCGAAATAAATTTAAAAATGTATAATATATTGATGAATGTGTGACCCAAAAAAGCAATGTCAATTTTCAAGAATATATATTATGTATTTCGAGATTTCCCTTATAAATATTTGTGTGATGTGTAAGAAACATGAAGGATCAAATCTGAACCTAGTTTCCCTGGGATTATGGTTGTAAAATTTATAATATAAACAAATAGAAAGGTAAAGTTCTATTGAGGCTTTGCACCTCAAAAGACCTAATAGTTTCAAACTCAAAAACTTACAATACATAATATTTATCCTTTAAACCAACTGGCCAAAATAAAAGAAAATATTAAAGTATAAGATGAAATTCGATTTAATTACTACAAAAATGCAATCAACGACTTAATTGTTTTCGAGGTAATATATTTGATGTCATTAATAATCGTTTGTTACTACATGTTAACTAATAACTGTGTCAAACCAGCCGTAAATAATCGATTTCTCACACACTTTCAATAAGTAATGCATTTTAAATGCGCAACTATAAAATAAAATATTACTTTTTATTATATAATTAAGCCGTTCGTGTACGAAGATAGTAGTTATAAAACTAAAATTCATCGCAAAAACAACGACATCCTGTCTGAAGGTAGTAATTTTTAAAATTGTTCAAAGAAAAAAGTTTGCTAGCCCCCAACGATTATGCAAAATAATTTAACAATAGTTTTGCTTCGTGGCGTGTATTAAATTTATTCTAATATACCACGATGTTGTAGGAGAATAAAAGGCAATAAAATTAAAGCGGTCTCATCTCAATCGTTTTATTGTTAAATGTAAAATAATAGAAGTCTTTTATATTGAATTGTGTGAATAAAATACATCTCGACGTGTGGTCACCGTATAGACGATGTTTACATAGTTCAAATAGCACAGCTCGGTTCGAGTCTTGTTTACAAATCAATGCAAATAAACGCCAAGAATATTCATTTTATCGGCCACAGCCCATTTTTATAACCCAAACAAGTTCATTTGTAAGTCACAAAATGTAATATTACTATTCTATGATCATATTATGTGAATCAGGTCATTTTTATATGTATATGTATGTATGCATATATATTAAATAATATTTTTTTACAATGTTAGGGAGATACACTTTTAAATATGTATAAGAATACAGGTCCAGAATCTAGATCTACAATCTATAGTTATTATTTTATTTTTTGAGTTTTTGTAGCGTGAGATTTCCTTAATGTACAGTGTTGCCATATGTGGATTTTCTCGCCAATTTTCTTATTTAATGTTAAACAGGCTTACATTGTACATTATATCTTATCCAATGTCGTATATTGACACATTTATATGTAGCTTTTTTCTCATTGTGTAATACAGTAAATGTCTTATAAAATTATCAGAAAAAGTAAACACCATGTTATAAAAACAAGATAGTACATATCTTAATATTGAGTTGTAACCAAAATATTGTATAAAAGACTTAAAATACATTTTATTATTTCAGACAGCTTTTGATTAAAAATATTTTATACTTTACTTAAGGGAGAATAATGATATTATATTTTATATGTAGCATGCAGAAAAAATCATTAATAAATAATATTCTATAATTATTTTTCCCGTTGATGACGAGAAATGGTGTATTTTTATGTTAACATCGTTAATTATATGTATGAAAAAACGTAATATACATACAGACACAATATAATATGGACGATGAGAAATGTAGTGTTTCTTTACAAAGTGAATTGCGTTTTTAGAATCATCGTGATTTTCTCACGACATAATTATTCTACTCTATGTTTATAATATTATGTATGTTAAAACTAATCCAACATGTTTTAATATGTATGTTTTTTTTCCTACTTAAATTGCCTGAATTTTTAATATTGAAACTGAAATCGATTTGAATTCATTGATTTGGTACAACAATAATTTCTATTTAATAATATTTTCCCTTCGCAAATGAAGTGCTGTTATTCATACATATTAGATAAATTTCATCTATTTTTATGGAGTACATTTTACAATTTAAGTGTCCCGTATATTTTGGATTATAAAAATAAGAGCGTCTCTCTTTACCACTGTACATATATGTTTATAAGTAATAAGTATGTATGTCAATGTTAATGCCGATGATTCAACAAGTTATAGTTTTATATATTTATTCTTAAATTGAGATAATTTCAACTGTTTATGACATAAGCCCTTCTATAATAATTATAAATGTCCCCTTCAGCGTTCCGCCTTAAGAACTGATTACTCAATAAAATATCGATGAAAGTTTCGCTTTTAATAATAAATCGTAATCGATGTGAACTTATTTTATATTCAATCAATCGTATTTTTGTATATAAATATTTTAATACGTATAATAATCTCATTACTTGACAATTTAATATTAATATATATAATGCAGACTATCGATAAAATGAATATTTGATTGATTAAAATCAAAATCGAATGTGTTTTATATAAAAAATACTACGCACTAACCTGTTTACTCTATTATGTTGACGTATAAAAAACTTGTTTACTCATCAAATTGTTTATTATACTCGTAAAATAATATTTATAATTTATCAGTGCATATACTTAATGCTTCAAATTATTAATTGATTTATCTTTTATAATTTCAGTGCACGTCAACAGCTTCCGCAGTACCACCGAGAATGGCTCAACTAGAAACACTTGAAGCAAAGGTAATATTTTATTATTATATTTATATTTAGACATATTATCGTCACATTGGAAAACGGGGTTCTATAACACATATACCTATTAATTTAATATTTACACTTTTGGTTTTCCATTGTGTAGAAGTAAATAATCTGCCACTTTTAGTACATTGAAACCCTTATATTACTTACTATCAATTAAAAAAAATTCAGTTCAAAAAGGTTATATCACGTTTAACAATATTGTTAAAAAGGCTCCACTGGTATATTTTTCACAATAAAGTATCTTTATTGCGGGTATTGATAAATGTGAATCCATTTAAACCATTAAAATGTCAACAAAAAAGACTTTTCTGGATGTTTTAAAACACAAAATTACTCCACATTCCCTTGTTTCACACAAAACCTTCAAATATCTTATAAATTAATAATATAGAAACCCCATAGATAATTTATTTTCATATTATAATAATATTTTCAATTAATAATGTGTTTTAGATGGAAATATACATAATGACTAAAAGTGCGATAGACACTGTGCATTTATTTATTTCAGAGTTACAAGTTTCTAATTAATTTGGTAAATTGAAATACATATTTTGTATATGTTAATACAAAGTGTTGTAGGATTATTAAGAAATTACAACAGAACTTCCAAAGCAAACATTTTAAATTTACCTTTTTTATCAACGTTATGTTTAGCTACAAATATTTCGCGAATATTAATTTAAATATACATACATAGTTTATTTGTGGCAATGGCAATACTTTTCGGCACAGGCTGAGAAATTCACAGTACTAGAAATGATTCTTCTTACAATAATTGATGGTTCACTGTTATAATCACCAATTCACGAGGTATTGTGTTGAATGGTTTACTTTCTTTCTTGTCGATGAAGCCCTAGACTTAACTGTTATGCGATCCGCTATGTTAATATGAATATCTCCTATAGTTTCCCCATACTGTTTTAATAATCCACTTAGCAACCTTCAATTTACTCCACTGTATTTTATGGCGTATTTTACTTAAATAGAGTAGAGCCGTGTGGGCGTTTTTCTATTCACCTTTAATTTGTATGGAATGACTAGATACAATGGAAGTGGTCTTTGTGATATCTGAATTAATTTATATACCTTGGAAGTCTCCATGCTTTAAAAATTAAATAAGTAATTTTAGAAGAAAGGGAAAATCCTTTTGATATTCTGTGGTGCTGCTTTAATTAAGAAGGGCTCTTTTTAATAAATAAAATTAATAATTCTTATTCATTAGGACATAAACTTCGGTCCTTTTTTACATACATATTTTATCATAATATTGAGTCTTAACACGTTAGTTTTCTTCTGTGAAACGCGAATTCTTCTTTAATATCCAGTATTGGGGTCATCAAATTGAATTTTATTTATCTAAAAATATGAAATATAATTAATTTGTATCTCTGTAACTTAGACATAGATCAAATAAACCCATATACAATTCGTTTACCCAACCCAACCCAACTACTTAATAACAGCTGCGTTTATTCAAGAATTTTTCACTACTTAGGAAAATTGCATTTATACACGAATGTTATGATATAAAAAATACACAATGTTCTAATTGTGAGTTTAATTGTTATATAAAAATCCGAACAATCATGTGTCATGGGAACACAAAGATAAAAACGATTCGCTCTGAAACAATAAATTCAGTAATTTTTTTCATTTAATTGTGCCCTTGGAGGAAGTAGGTACAATTAACGCTTCTCCGGTCGATGAATATTTATGAAAGAACAATATTATTTTTATTTTACACGCCATTCAGTTACGCCATAGTGATTTCAGTTTCGGTTTTCTTGGAAATATTAATAAACCACGTAGCATTGAACGCGTTCAAGTTTAAGAACACATTTTTTACGAGTCATATTTTTTGAGAAGTTCCGTAAACTAATGAAAAAAATGCTGAGCAAGGTTAGTAATATTATTTTTTTAATTATCCGGATCTTTTTTATTGTGATAAGTAATCGTTGGATGGTTTTTAAAACCTCTCGTAAAAATTAGACATATTATATTATCAATGATAAAGGTGATATCTGACAAATTATTCAATCTTAACCAAATTACTTTAAATTTGAATAATGGGACGAATATCAGATCTGCGATTGAGATATGCAAAATATTATTTTTATAAATTTGATTAGAATAAGCTATGTTTTTTCAAAAGATGTGATAAATACTTGGGACCTCAATATATGTACGTATTTAATAGTTACCGGGGATAAGATTGACTGACAAGTGAACGTATAATATCAAGATGTAGGACCAAGCAGATGAGTCTGAGTAAGACAAATCCTCTCTAAAACCCTGATATTTATCACCCATTTGTCCAGCTTTCTAATATCGGTGGTGTCGATTTAATCCGATCCAGATTCTTGAAAGTATATCAAACGGTTTTCCTATAAAAATAAAAGGAAAATTCCAATAGCACGATACGATGTCTCTTGTATTTATATGAGTCGATATTTTACATTGTTCGCCTCGCTTCTTCAACGCACGCGGATCATACACCAAACGAATGTAATATTTTGCGATGTTCCATTGTATGTAACGCATTACAGGTATGAGGATTTCCATTATTTTGGGACTTGAAAGTGTGAAGTGGGAATTATGGTAAACGGTAATTTAGTCAATGTTGTTGTAAGTCATAATATGGCAGTGCAATTGTCACATTAGTGGGTGTATTTAAGTGTTGAAATAGACATTAGTACTGGTGGCGCAATGCATTCATCCGCTGGGTGCATGCAATATGGCGGCTATCAACCCACAGAACTCCCGGAACAACTGTTTCAATTAAATAATATATACACATTCGACATTTTGCCAAAACAACATTACCCAATATAACGTCGGCGAAGAAGCATCGCTTGGCTGGCGCTCCACATGAATCATATTAATCATCATCATCACCGATGACTCTTGTTAATTTGGATACAGACCATCAATAGAGCCAGGTATACTAATAGTTTATCAGGCTTGTTTCATTTTTAAAAGGGAAGTATGTATCGAGATAGTTGAATTTATCTTAAACATCTTTAGTGTTGTTAGAACTGAAGATAAGTGGTTTTTTTAGTTGATTAGTTACACTAAAGGGTCAATTATTCAGACGGACTAAAATCAGGGATATCTAAATGATCTAATCCTACAAAATCGCTCTAATTTTATTATGTATAAATACCCACAGCCATAGATATAAACATTAGATATCACATTGCACATAAATAATTCGTGCAATTTCATGTAAACCCGTATATTGTTGCACTCTTCTCTCCTATTCGATAAAGGCATAAGGGTGTCTCTCTCACTCAACACATTAACCTAGTGACACCTGGGAATGGTTGTGACAATATTTTGTCGATTAAAACACAATAATATTTTATACATCTTAAAGAAGTAGTCAGCGGTAAAAACTGAGTGTATGTTTGAGTCCATTTGACATGTAGTAACAATGCATTTACCCATTTTACTGTGAAATATAACTGAAGATATGAAGAGAGATGTTTACAGTATAATGTTTGCCAGGTAACTCATGTTTTTGGCCACTTAATCCACTTGAACTAACCACGCATTTAGCCACTCGTGCGATATCTTATAATTATATATCTATTCACACAGCTTTATTTCCCATTACTATGCGTTTAAAGCAATGGAGTTTTATCTATAGAAGCGGCATGCGATATTCCGGCATACATGATTACATGCATCACTCATACATGTAAACGATGTGTACACGCAATAGAATTTGAATTAGCGAGACGGCGAGGCGGTAGAAACACACACACACACACACACACACACACACACACACACACACACACACACACACACACACACACACACACACACACACACACACACACACACACACACGAAACCTGCTTGGGCCTGTTTGTATGGATGGTGCTTCACATTTATTGTCGTCTTTACAAGTATTCTTGGCATCTTTATACTATACATACATATATAATATAAACTCATTGGTTTACGGACATTTTTTATAATTTCCCACAAAGCAAACAAATATCGTGACTAATCAATAAACTAGTTAATAGTTCAACAGTCGACATCTTCTATACATCTGCGGACATCTATTAATCTTAAGTATTAAAGTAAATGTGTAAAAAAACTGACAGCAAGTGTTTCTTCCCTGATCACGAAACGACATCGCCAAACGTTCAGCCTCCAATTCGACAATTATTTTTAAAATTTTCAATAACATTAACCTTGATTATCACAGTCTTATAAATCATCCCACCGGTCGGAAGGCTTTATTGATATAAATATACTCAATAGAGAATGCTGGTCGTATTACACAACCTTACTTTCCACTTAAAACCTGATTCCTTTTTGAAAATAGTAAACGACTACTCATCCGTAATGTGCTTGAACAGATTCACGTGGTTACCACAGTTTATTCATTTTAATTATAAAAGTGTCTCTAAATGAATTATTCAAGCATATAATTTATGTAAAAATACGTACCTTACTACTCTCAAATATCTATGATAATTGGTGGCATAGGCATAACCACTGATTAAATTTGTTGTTTTTTTTTTATTTTACTTCCAAGGTATTGCAAAATAAAAAAGCCTAAAATTATGATGCTTTAAATATTTTTTTACAATCGATGTCTAACATCAACCTAGTTTCCATCGATTAATAGTGACAAATTCAGTTTAAATACGAATAGATTACAAATCTGGTCATGTAGAATGAACCCGAGGGAAAAATCGTGAGATGTGATAGTAATCTAATAGAATGTAGATCGATTGTAATAACAGTGATACCGTTTTTTAATGTTGTTTTGAATGTCTACAGATGGCCAGTATAGAAGTATCATTGCTGACAGGTCCAAGAAGACGGAAGAGTGCCTGTTTGGGAAGAATATCTTTGAGGACTACTTCGAATACTCATCTGCAACCACCTCAGAATAATACTGTAACCACTGACACAGAAACCACTGTATTAAAGTATGTATTCGATTTTAATATCTCTTCTAACTCAATTTTGTATATGAAAATACCTGCATTCATTATATACGTTTCTAAATTTAAAGTTTAGTGGTTAGTTTAACAGTTCGTGAAATGCAATAGCCAATTCTTCATTTAAAAACTTAATAACATTGTGTCGTGTGTTTACAACATGTGTAAGCAATGAAGTTATAAATAGAGATGTTGCATGCAGTACATTAGAACGTGTCAAATAACTAATACTAATATTAGGAGTATGCATTTGTGAAAATTTATTATTTATATTTGAATTAATCAAGCATATTTTTAGTGCCCACTTTTCCATATTATGTGAAAGAAGATATTTAGTAGTTAGAAATATCTGGTGTAAAAATAGTGATCAGATCACCATTTATATTCGCGTGTTATAAACTTTTTTTTAGTATGAACTATGTACATACATATGTATTAACATAGATTACAAATTGATGGGTTAGTGGACCTTTGTTGTATGTCTATACGTGGAAGTTTAGAGAAAAAAGTTCATAATATTATGAATTTTGACTTAATATTCAAAATTAAATTAAATTAACTTTTTGTTGGTATGTACTACTAAGCTATGGATCTGCATTGATAACTTCATTTTGAAAAAAAATACACATACAACAAGTGTCTACACATCAGTATTGTCTTATTAGCTATATTTTTTTTAAATTTTAAATGAAAATTTCATGGAAAGAATTTTATAATTATTTCATCGTGCGTGTTTTTTTATAGCTACACAATTATTCTAATATAATATACAGTACGTGTGTCATGCGTTAATGCAATATGTTAGTCATACTAATTCGTGTAATTTATTGTTTCAGTTTGAAAGAGCAATTGGTGTCAACGACCAACATAATGACCAACGGAACGTCTGGAGGTGTTCCCATGTCAGCGGAAGCCAGGAAGAATGCTGATGATAGGCTTCTGACCCTCAAATCAGACATGGAAGCCAAACGAACGGGCATCAAGAACCTCAAGCAATCATTAGAGAGACTAGATATTACAGAGTATGCGAATTTCAATTTCTTTTCAATACAATCAATATTGCAAGGCGTGAAACATGCACCACCCATCACACGGCATCAAATAATTTTAATAGGCTTTATTCTCGATAATTTCTCCAAGATTTCACGCAACGTGTATCATTATAAGCTTTCGATTTCACCTTCGTTCTGTTTCCAGCCAACCGTTCATTTGAACCCAATATATTATGTAAATTGTTTATATTTATTACTCACTCGAGTTGCATACATGTGAATTAGTTGATTTTAAATATCTCAAAACGATTTCGTGTCCACCATAAACCAGAATCAATTCCTTCTTTAGAGCTTCGATAGTCTGAAATCGAAATTCCAAGAAGGTGAACTGCAACCGGTTATTCTGTTAGTAATAAAACGTGTGATTTTATTAGCAATATAGATACACGCATACAACAGGCTGAACTCGAGTACCAACTTGGAAGAGAAGAGTTGGAACTCCTCACACTCCAGGAACACACAAGAGCTCTTCAGTCATTAATAGAACAGGACGATAATAACAAGACAAAGCAAGACAGTCAAACCATTTATAGGTAAATATAAATCATATCATCTCATATATTTTTATCTGGGCTGATAAACGTGAGGTTAAATTAGAGATGACACAGAAACCATTTCAATGCGCAGCGAGATAATGTGGGGAAAATCGCAGTGTGAATGTTTTTATATATTGTTCGGCATGTCTAAAAGAAAATAAATGCTAGTCTTAATGAGTACTGATTTATTTCACATTGTGTTGCCATATGAAAAAAAGATGAAAGTAGTGCTTACGATTTTTTATATCCATCAAGGTTACTTTCAACACGAAAAATAATGTTCAACGATACATTTATCACCTTCCAATAAACATATAAGAAACATGTTAAATAAAAGTTGCCAACCTTAAATGGCAAAATATTTGTTCGTAGAAGCATCAATTAATTCATTAAACATTATGACGTGATAATAATAATGAGCACCGTGGCGAATAAATAATGGATGCTCATCTCGAGTACACTCATATAAACTATTTAATATGGTGATTAATCATAAATACCATATGGTCGTCAATATGCGGAAGCAAACACTATAAAAACCACGTTTCCATTCACTGTATGCAAAACATCATGGGATCTTTGAGAAAATGGGACAAGACGTACAAAAATAATGTGGGTCATGTGCTGACAGAATTTTTGCAAATCGCACTACATTTCTACAGAAAACAATTTTGCAAATAATATATTCCATTTTTATGATCGATGCCTCCATTAAAATGAGTAATTGCAACGATGAACATATCCAGTGCAATGTTTAGAAATAAATCACGTATTCACTATCAAATAAGACACCGATACTCTTGTCTTATTCTTATTAAATTTGTTGAGTAGTATTATACAAACACTATTATTCACACGTGCGTTGAATATTGCTGTTACTAACTGCAAAAAAAATATTCATATAAATCACATTGATGAATTGTATGATTCTGTTTAAAAAAATGCTCAATGATCTTCATTATATTATGTTTCTATGTACTGTTCTGCGTGCCCATCGTTATATTTTGATTCATGTAACATCAGTTTTATTATTAATATAAAATTGCACTTGAAAATCTCGATGGCACGACTTATATCTACTATTACGATACCGGTTCGTGACGTGAATTTCCACGTGGATTCTTCAACAACAACAAACCTTTACTCGAGCGACCTTCTTGCACTATAAAACCTGTTCCTAGACCACCATAAATAAAACAAATCCATATACTTTAAATATCAATTATGAAAAATAGCTCTGTATTACACCTTACCTTTTACATCATAAATTATACAGTGTTTTCTTTAGTCGTAATTTATGTTGAGTGCACTGCATTGTGTATAAGATGGTCTATAGTTAAATATTCAAGGTATTGCGTGTATTGTATTTTACTTTAATATTATTTAAAAAATCAGTATTGCCATATGGCGTTATATAATAATTGAGTTATTTTTGTCCAGCTGTATCGAGGGTTCAGATCTAATAACTCTACATTCAATACAAGTGGAGTATGATCCGAAGAGTCCCCAGTTTGGAGCTGGTTCCAGATGCCGACAGCCTGGACTTTGGCTCGAGTGGGCCCTTGACCACACAGGAATGGCCAAAGGAGACAGGTTTGTGGGATATAATACTTATTTATTACACACCCCCGCACGCACAACAGTATTCAATAAAATAACGTATTGTTCCCTTACAAAATATAATATATTCAATGAAGCCTCTTCGAGCTGTGTCGATGAACTGAATTCTATTGTATTTTAACTTTTAAGACTGATGTAAATGTCGACCTTATTATTCATGGGATTCGGCCATTTATCTTTTTGTTTAGATTAAATTGAGCAAGATTTATTATACAACATAAAAGAGTACTCGTTGTTTCATAATAGAGGATATTTTGGTGTATGTACTTGTCTGTAGAAGAGAGGCCAAAAGTTCACGCTGCATAAATTATGTTAGGTCGTGTATAAATAAACACAATGCGAAAAATATATATATGTATATATTTATATACAGGAGATGTTAGGTACGCCCACCTTTCTGTTTGTGCAAATAAAAAATTACAACCTGTTTGTAATCCATTACAAAGTCAGATTTGGAGCCACATTCTCAACATTATTTTGGATTACATATAGTGATAATTGAGATTTTGAAAAATAATATACATAAGCACACCGCGGGAATCCGGTCAAAACACATTGGCAATCTTAATGAGATCAAAAATAGCACGATCGAGTTAAACAATATTGTGTTTTCGTCATAAATACTTGATTAATTAGTCGAGATGCGAAAAACAAAAGGATATTAAAAATATACCGTATTCTCACCGAAAATCTATTTTTAGATTACAAAGGTATGGTCTTGTTTTATTTTAAAAAATCATCTAAGAAGTCTACGAGGAATCTTTTAAAATCACCCCTGTTCATATCAATCTTAAGCAGTTTTGCGAATTAGGTACTTTTTGATGAAATTTTACACATTTGATATTCTTATTTACTGTTTTTATCTGATTTTTTTTAACAAATACTAACTTATAATACATTTAATATTTTTCTGTGTAAAAATAAACAAAGACTACGCCGGTAATCATCTACTACACTTTAGATTATCAATTGACAATAAAACTATTATAATATACCATGAAATATATTTTAAGATTCTGGGAATAATCCATATATGTACCTACTATAAAATGTTTTTTATATTATATTACGTTTGGTGGTTTATTTTTAGAAATCATATTATGTCACCTTAATTATTATAAAGATTTTCCTAATATAACTATATATTAGTTCTATACCTATATAATATAGTCTGTTCTATAACAATGGTCCGCCTCTTAAGGGGTCAAGGCCTTTTAATTATATGTATTGATATTATAAATATATCTTACTGTTACGAAACACTCGAAGTGTAATATTATGGATCACAATATATTGTTTATATCATGACTACAATATAATACTTGGTTTTATTTATGCTGTTGTATTTTAATGAGTTACATTTAATTATACATTATTTTTTCCGCGACACTATCAATAGATTCGTTGTTGCAATGGAAATTATGTTTAATCAACTTTATATAATGAATATTTATGAGAAACCACCGATTTATAGATATATTAAATATTATCTAATATCGTGTTTGATTTTGTGTCCATAATAGTTAAAGGTTCGATTATAATATTAAGCGCTTTATATGTTTAATGAACTCAATTTTTTTGTTAGCTAATGATTTAGTATGTGTATGATTTGGCAGTTTTCCACTTATCTATCATAGTACATATAAAAATGTACCTTAATTCTATTATATGACGATGACTTTACTCTTAGTTTGAATATCAAATGTGCAAAACATCATCACAATCTGATAACTAGAAATACTCGTATGTATGAAAACAAAATATGGAATTTGCTTTTTCTATTGGCAATATGTTTTTTTCGGCCGTACTGTTTTTTAAATTGTAAATCAGAGTTAATGTTCAAATAAACAAGATGGCAAGAATAGGTTGCATAGACAAGTACAAATATTATAGTTCTAGGAGTCTAGTAATTGTTAGAATGAAAGAAGCTGGAATAAATAATCTTTAGCCATTGATAGCTACTCCTCAATATGTGTTGAATATACATATGGTTGACATACGTCATTTATAATAATACATAAACAAGACTGATATAAATAATATTATAGTGTGTCGATTATTGATGTAATAAGAGTCCTTTATTTGTCCAGTGCTTCAACAATTTCGACAATATTCAAACAACTGTGTGAGCAAAAATAAGCATGTTCTACGACACATTTCATTTGGATTGGAAGCCATAAAACGTGTCTTGTATTTGCTCCTAGAAGTTATGCCGATCTTACCCTTGTGTCTATTCATTTTCTGAAACTAATGAATCCAACTATAAATCTGCTTGATGGGAGTAAGCCATCAAATATAAAAATAGTGACGATTAAAAAGATAGTAATCATTTACTTTGTCCACCGGTTTAACGGATTTGCTTAGTTTAGAAGACAAAAGACGTCCAATGGGCTATTCTTGAGTTCACAAAACTTACAACGAAAAGCATTGTTCGATTGAGAGAAAACGGCATCGTGAGACATGAAAACTGTTTTGTTACAAGTATATTTTGGCTTGAGAGGCCACATTATATTATAAGATAGCGCAATGTCAGAGGTCAAGGCGATGCGGTGCGTGTATGCTGAATAAACCACGTTTACAATGTATGACTTCTCCCATGGAATAACTGTTTGTTGCTCACATGCACCAATTAATACACTTCCAAATAGTCAATCTAGTAACCCACTTGTATTGAGATATACTCCGCCTCTCTTTGTTACACTCACTAACTACTACCGAATAAAAAATGAAGAAGCCGGTGATTATCAAGAATCTGGCTTTATACAGAGTTTCATCTTCATTTTAAGTAGATATGTGACTAATTTTCACCAAATATCAATAATAAATACATGACCAGCGTAATAGCTCAGGGAATAAGGACAGTAGCTACAAATACTGTGGTCATGGGTTCAAATCCCGCAAGTAAAACATTATTCGAACAGGTATTACGACTGGATTATAAATAATATTAAGTAATTTGCTGAAAGCAATTTCACTTTAAACTATACTACAAATTGTCTTAAAAATATTTCACTGACGTACAACAATTTTCAAATAATTTCAATTCGGGTTATTTTTGGCTTGATTTAATGCATTATTATAAAAATAAACTTGTCCGACTTTCAGTAATAAGCCCTCATTATATTAAGAGGGCGATTGTTGTATATAATGTGAAATTAATCAAGTCTGTCGGTTTCACTATCGCGGCATATTTATTTAGTAGTACAACAATATGAGAGTTGGTGTATTTCAATATGGCGGAATTTTCACAAGATGACGCTTCCCGCGAAAAAATAAGAAGCCGTACAACATTACCACACACAAAAGCAAGTCAAACAACTCGAGCTTGTAAGGTAAATACTGATTATTAAGTCGGTGACCTGTGTAACTAGTAATAGTTAAGATCACCGACAGACAATTAACACGTTGTTGTGTATAAAAAACCTTCTCAAAAATGTTCCTCGGGTGTAAATAAATAAATAATTAAAATTATCGAAAACAAACTATTTTAATTGAAAATTATTGTAGATGGTGTAATATTATTGTATTGGGGGCCAAGAGGGTGAAAAAACAGGTTTTTTAATTGCTTACAATCGCAGAGCACTGCGCGGCTTACATTTTTATTATCTACATATATTGATTTATTATTCGATAAAATATTTTATATTATTTGATTTTCATTCAACTTTATAGTTTGTTCCATGAATATAAAAATTGATCTATGATAAGTGTAAATATATATCATATAATGTTTTGTGTAAATATCAGAGAATAATAATACAACAATAATCAAATAATAAAGGAAATCGTTGCAGAGCTCGAATACGTCAAAGCACAAATTGCACCCACTTGAACTAGGTCTGGTTATAAAAAAGCCTGATGTGCTTATAATACAAAATATTAATTACACAATGGACTTTAGAGAGAATTAAGATAGATATTGTTTTTGTGAAAACAAAAGTTATCTTCCATTTAATGCAGAATAAGTGGTTGACAATTTAATTAACTTTTAAATGTAAATACTGAACTCAGAGGCAATCTTCCAATTTAGTCATTTATATGCTGCTTTATATAATTTATAATACATCATATATATATGTGATATTTCAATAAAAAATATTGTGGGAGGTATAAAAAGCATTTTGTAATAAAAATGTGGCCCAAATTGACTTATGCGCTGCTGTTTTTATGAGATAATAAGATAATTGACAGTAATTTCGTTCTCATTTAATAGAATGATTATTATTGGTTGTTCGATTTATTCTGGAAATATTTTTCTGTTGCATTCTTGGTTCAGAAATATTTGACTTACTTTGACTAAAATGGCAAAAAGATCTATTTTTGAAGGTCAAATAGATACATACGTAGAGTAATATTTTTAGATCTAAACCATGTGTATTTTATAACTTCTTATATAAGAAAATGTCATAGTGTTACAGTAAATTGGTAATACAATCAAGAAGCGTAGTTCCGCCACTTTCCGCCCCGACAAACACTGTTTAATGGCCGTATTCCATGCAAAGTAAAAAATAAGTTGCCTTTCCTCTTACCTCACCCCATCCGATGACAATATATCTACCTATTTTAAAACATTTAATTTTTACAGGCTTCTCGAAATCAACGGTAAGCTGGTCTTGGGCAAATCAAAAGAAGACATGGTCAGATTGTTGAATGTGTCGCCTTCTCCAGCACAAATAGTCGTGATGAGGATCAATACATTAAATGGGTTTCACATGTCCAATAACCACTCTAATCCTCAAAGCACTCTAGCTCAGGTAAATAAATCTTTGACCTCGTAATTATTTATGTTTTTGTAATTAATAAAATATACATTTTCAGGTTGGCTCGCTGAGATCTGAGCTGGATTCTTTGAGAGAACAAGCAGAGGAAGCTCGACGGACAAAAGATGGCCTCAGAAGTGATAATCTCCGGTTGACTCATCGTATTAGTTACTTGGAAGAACAGGTCGCTGAATTGTTGGAGAGAAACAAAAACCACGACTCTGATGTAATTATTTATATATAATTATAGTTTTTTTGTTTTTAATAATAAATTGGTTTTGTTATTCAGTTGCAGTTGTCGCCGAGTGCACAAAGTGTTGTTACTTCCACTGTTAAGATGCAGAAGAATGTGACGAATATAAATATAACATCCGAGCCACCGTCGAACCTTCAACCGAAATCGGAAGTGCAGGTATTCCAGAAGGGTCCCGATGTGACTGCCATAGTATCTAATATACCTGGACTTGAAATCGGAGGCAAAGACAGCATGGAAGCCAGTGCTCAGTTGCCAGTCATTAGACCAAAGTCCAATCAGTCTAATGTTTCCAGTACTCAGATCGCCATAGAACATTCACCGAGCAAAAACAAAGAGAGTGCATCCCCGAAGCATAAAATACATCAATCGTTTGATCCGGCCACACACGTTCATTACAATCACAAAACAAATAAAAATACAACGAGCAGGCACAGCTTGCAGAATTCTAGGAGTTCTCATTCTCTCGAGTATGCAGATAATGACTCTGATATATATTCGGACAGGCCATACTCCATTAGACATTCACACTCTCATCAGGCTATTCACAAGGCTAGGAACTATGATTATAACAGTGAGACCTCCGCAGCATTAGAAATAATTAAACGCAATCAACAACAATATTTCGACAGGAACAAGGTATCGAGAGAAATTAAACACTCATCGAAAGCTCAAAGCGACGACAACTCGGATATCGTAAAGGCATACAAACGCAATCATCGCAAAACATCACCGATTGCAGAATATTTCGACAAATGCTCCAATGATCGCCGTACATCAAAACTATTTAATGATTCTATAAGCATGGATGGCCTCAATACCTCGGATATTGATAAGAATAATAGATTTTCAAAGACCTCACATAAAGCCTTTCTTAATGATAAAAAATTGACAAATTATGTGAAAATTTCTGGATCAGAACAGGGCACTCAGGACCACATCGATCATCGAATAGATGGTAAACTAATTGAAAATGCGCATAAATCCAGTCGGAGATTATCGAAATTGCATTCAAAGAGGGATTTTAAGTCCGGAGAGTTTGACTGCGAACACATGGGGATCGATGGTGATGAGAAATATAGAAGAAGTCGTATGAAAATAGTGGATTACACTTCTGAACCTAATTCAATAATGCATAGTTCGTATGGAAAAAGTCTTCAGATATTCGAGAAACCTAGACCAGCCCCACCGAAAAAGCCTCTTCGTCTCTCTCTTCACAGAGCTCAAAGTATGCAATCTGTGGATCCTGGAAAGCCACTCTCAGAAACCTTCTACCTTCATGACCCCCTTCAGAAGCAAAATTCTACATCTGATATTCCCAACAAAGATGAAATCAAATTTTCATTGCTTAACGGAGGATCTACAGATGACATTTTCTATAGTAATCAAAGCGAGCATAGAATTCAACCAGACAGTTCATATTCCAGTTATTACGACAATAATAAATATGCCAACCATGAAAAGGAAAATAAAAAACACGAAAACCAAACGAACAACAACGAAAAACAAAAGAATATAAACAACACTTCCAACAGTGAAATTCCAGAATTTAAAAAAGTGAAAAAGAGAATGCACAATGGTAAAGTATTTCACGTGTCCTCGGAAAAAAGTATCGAATCCAAAGATCTCAATGGCGGGTATGCAGTTTCGATAAAAGAATTGCAGCCTCCTAAAATACCCACTTATAAATTTGGCAGCCATCCTTTTTCCAACGAAATTAAAAATGAAAACCAGCTATCAAGAAATAGTTTAATGCTCAACGGCACCAAGAACGACATTTCTTCCAGAAATTCTTTCATTAAAACTGAAGTGAATGGGTTTTCGAACAGTGAAAAAGAATTATTAAAAAACGAAAGTGTGAAAGTTCAATCTAAAACTGAATCATATAAGTCTGGTTATATGTGGATGTCGCCATTAATATTAAAGAAATCTACCAAATAGGAATTTGTCGATCTAATTTACAAATAATACTCATATTTAACTTGTACATAAAAATTATGCCAATTCTATAAACGTATTTTACTTGTTCTTACCAACTCCACGAAAATAAACATTGTTTTGGACTACAAAGTGAACCAAAAGAAAGTACAATTGCAAGTATCTAGTACCTGTAACTGTAAGTATATTAAAAAAGTGTCGTGATAACTCATTTTTTAATAAACCTAATCCATGTATCATGAACCCAGATATTTTTATTTGTGGTTTGACAGCTTTAGTAAGTAAGGTGTACCTTTTTTATCCAATAAGAAATTAATATACAAGGGAGCACTAGTAAATAAATGCGTTTAGTTATTAAAAGATACTGCTGAAAAATTATTTATGATGATTTAATGAGGCAAAATTATAAAATCGCAAATTAATAAAAAAACTCTTCCACCATCATTTGGGAATATTCTGGGATCTCTCATATTTTAATAAAATTTTGTTGTTCTTCGTCGTGCACACATGAAAATATAGATATTATTACTTATATTAACTATTAAAACAGTTTTAAGTAACAGAATTATATCACACGAAATCATGTTGCTTCTACTTATATGTTTAAATTATAACGATTATTTAGTGCCAATACATACATATCGTATGACATGAGCTGCAGGGTGTAAACACTGGTTGGATTGCTCGATAGTGGCACCGTTCAGGTTGGTTATCACTTATCACATTATGTAATTGTATTTAAGCCCCGCCCTGATCCTTGCTTTCTTATTTATAAGTCGATAGTGAACAAGTGATAGTTTTATTTTAGTAACTGTCCTTAATTTCCAGTGTTTATATTTGACATGTTGATTTATTTTTAGTTACATCATTAAACAAAACATTATACGCAGTAATATCAGTGTTTTGATGACGCTTGATCACAATAATGTCAAATTAAATACTCACCTGTTAGCTTAGTAACAATATATATGTTCAAAACCCCCAACGTTCCCAGATTAGCTGCTGTTTCATCATACAAACATAGTTTCCTTAAAAACTAATATCTAGTATCATTACTTAAATAGAAAATATCAAAAAAATATATGTATTCGAATGAATTTACTATTATTATCAGTCATATTAAATAAAAAAATCTATCATGCTGCTCAGGATTATAACGATGAAGAAATATAACGCATAATGCAGAAAAAAGAACAGGTCATATTTATTTTTACTTGAATCAAATTCAATTTTAGATTTTTTTGCCAATTTAGTTTAATAGTTGTGTCCGTTTATCAGATCACTTTATTTCAATATTAATCACCTTATGCTCTAAATGTGACTTGTGTGACTAGTGCAATGCTTCTTTCAGTAAGTTTTTTTTTATTTGTTCCAGTTTTTCTGTATGCTGTTTTCACAAACATATTTACAAAGTAACTGATATATAAGATCTGATTTGTTTCCCGGCTCGATGATATGGCTGCTTATCTGAACCGCGCCACCTCAATGATCGGCGGTGACGGGGCTCAAAATCGTCTTGGATTATTTTCCAATGGGGCTACACGATCGCTTGCTACCGCGTCCGACTCTCCACTGCAGGTCTTCGTTCGTGCCAAGAAGAAAATAAATGATATTTTTGTTGAAATTCATGACTTCACTAAAGATACAGCCATCTTCTTGAAGGGTGAATAAATAATCCTAATACTAAATGTCATATATTAGATATTGATAAATATTTGTGATTTGTAGATATCGATGATGAAACAATAGCCCAGAAAACTGAAACAGAGCAAGTTGATGGATACACATATAAAGTCAAAGCTATCAGAGATGTTCTTTGCAGGGATCACATGAAAGTGGCATTTTTTGGAAGGTTTGTACAACAAACAACTTTATTTCATTGCATCTGTTGTTGGTTTAAAATGTGATTATTTATGAATAGAACAAGTAATGGTAAAAGTACTGTTATTAATGCTATGCTCCACGAAAAAATACTGCCGAGTGGTATTGGCCACACCACCAACTGTTTCTTGCAAGTAGAAGGAGCCGACAATAATGAGGCCTATTTGATGACTGAAAATTCTACTGATAAACACAATGTTCAGGTATGCATTGCATAGAAGAATTGTGATTATAATTATAATGCATGATAATCAATTTTAGTCAGTCGGGCAGCTGGCTCATGCATTGTGTGATTCCCGTCTGCAAGAGTGTGAACTTGTACACATATTTTGGCCAAGAGAAAAATGTGGTCTGTTGAGGGACGATGTTGTGTTTGTGGATTCACCAGGTGTTGATGTGACACCCAATTTAGATGAATGGATTGATAATCACTGCTTGGATGCTGATGTATTTGTTCTTGTCGCCAATGCAGAATCAACTCTGATGGTGACGGTACGTATTTTTTATTGTTGAATTTATCTACTCTTGTTTTATTAATATGTTACATTACATCTTTCTTAAACTAAATTACTCCGCCTTCCAACTTTGATACTCCACATCCTATCTTTTTTCCGAATCAAGCCTCAATTCAGTTGAACAATGAATAAAATTATTATGATATGATAAAAATTTCAGGAGAAAAACTTTTTCCATAAAGTATCTTCAAAGTTATCGAAACCAAACATATTTATATTGAATAATAGATGGGACGCATCTGCTTCTGAACCTGAATTTCTTGATCAGGTAAGATTTTACTGCATTCTTTATTTTAACTCTAATGTCTTCTGAATAATCTCATTGATGTGCTATTCGTTTTCTTTGAAAGCATTGCAATGAACAACAAGTCAAGGTGAGTTTTTGTCATAGAAATATCGCCTTTGTGTTGTAAACTCAATGCACATCGTAAAATGATTATAGGCATCTGATAATCTTATTGGTTAAATATTATGCAAATTCAATCTTTTCTAAATTATTAATGTTTAATGCCTATAAAATAAACAAAAAAATGCTTTTTTTATATAAAATCTTGCTTTCTTTGATTAAACTTACATATAGTTCAATATCACAGCTATATGCTTATGCAAGTACCTATATACTATTTATGTGTTAAAAATATAGCTTTGATTAAATGCTATGTGATTATTTTGCCATATAAATAATATAAATGTAATAGATTTTGGTTTTACATCATAGTAATTTTTCCAGGTGCGTAGCCAACATACCACTAGATGTGCTGAATTTTTAGTAAAGGAATTGAAAGTGTGCACTCCGAAAGAGGCTGATGAGAGAATATTTTTCATATCTGCCAAGGAAGCACTCTTGGCTCGTCTCAATGAAAAGGATCAAAAACCAGCAAGCTGTGAGTGTTTCAGTATTTAATTTTGTCTAATAATTATTATAATATTAAATATAATGTATATTATTATTCAGCTGGAGCTTTAGCTGAAGGATTCCAAACTCGATACTTTGAATTCCAAGATTTCGAACGGAAATTCCAGGAGTGTATCAGTCAATCCGCTGTAAAAACAAAATTCGAACAGCATTTGCAAAGAGGACGACTGATAAGTGGAGATCTTAGAGCTATTTTGGAAAGCATACATGACCGAGCAACTACCCTTAGAAATCAGAAACTAGAGGAGAAGAAAAATTTGCACGAACAATTGAATTTCACAGAACAACAATTAATGTGCATCACCAAAGAAATGAAAGATAAAATAAGGCATATGGTTGATGATGTTGAACAAAAAGTATGTTAATAGAATATGTACTTTTAATTATATATAAAACAAAATATTTTATTTATTTTCATTTGTAGGTTTCACGAGCACTGAATGAAGAAATCAGAAGACTATCAAATCTTGTTGATGAATTTAGTTTACCCTTCCATTCAGAACAGCTTGTTCTTAATGTCTATAAGAAAGAACTTCACTCTCATGTTGAAAATGGTCTGGGATCAAATCTTAGAGCACGACTTTCAACAGCCTTAGCACTGAATATTCAATCTGCTCAAAATGAAATGACAGGTAAATAATTTAAATCTTTGTATGCTGTCATCTAAACATAAGAAAAGAAGGGTTAATTTAAGCATATATTTCTACTTTTAGATAGATTATGTACTCTTCTATCGGAGGAGAAGAAAGTTGTCGGCGGACAATGTATTCAACAACGCCGTGGTCCTTTCCAAGTTCTGTATCGTTTGAATTGTGAAAATTTGTGTGCCGACTTCCAAGAAGACTTACAATTCCGCTTCAGTTGGGGCATAACTGCCATGATACAGCGGTTCCAAGGAAAAAATGCACATAGACTGGCTATTAAGAATTACGCGCCAAACGAAATGGTAATCCTTTTCAAACAATATATTTTTTTTTTAATATATATTATAAAAAAAATTTTTTTTTTAGATTCCACGACCTCTGCCTTCACCATCAGAGTCATTAGACATGAGTACTGTTCCATATACTAGGATCGGCCAATCTGGCGGTATCGGCTCGATCTCACCTGAACAATGGAGCATGATTTCTAAAATAGCTTTAGCTTCGATTACCTCTCAAGGCACAGTAGGAGGATTGTTAGTTGCAGGATTTGTAAGTGTTTAATTCTACGATCTTCTCAAACAGAAAGTCTTATATACCTGTAAATGCTTGTGTGTATTCTGAAATTCTTAGAAACGGTCAACATTCTCTTAGTCGCGGTCCTAAAATCAATACTTTATAATCATTTAATTTATTATATATTTTAGTTGATGAAAACTGTGGGCTGGCGTGTGATAGTAGTGACCGGTGCTGTGTATGGAGCACTTTATGCCTTTGAAAGATTGACATGGACCAATAAAGCAAAAGAAAAGTTGTTCAAAAAACAATACGTCCAACATGCCACCAGGAAATTAAGGCTCATTGTAGATTTAACATCTGCAAATTGTAGTCATCAAGTACAACAGTGAGTAAATGGATTCAATATGGCATACATTTATAAAATTATCTTAAACAATGTCTTTTTATATTATTCAGAGAACTCTCGGCCACGTTTGCCCAACTATGTCAGCTCGTGGACGAAGCCAGCAGCGAAATGGACACAAAGCTCCACGAACTTGACACGGACATACAAACATTGGAGAAAGCTGCAACTTCAGCAAAGAAACTTAGAAACAAAGCCAACTATCTAAATAATGAATTAGATATATTTAATGAAACTTTCCTGAAATAGTTATGTATATGGTGAATTCATTGAAATAAATTATATATTTAATAAAAATCAGGTGTAACGTAGATAATGCGACTAATCTCAACTCAATTGCTTCTAGTCACGAGCAATGCAAAAGTACTGGTTTTAAAATTAAATATATTTCTTCAATGTTTTCTATTCAAAGTATTTGAATAATTCCTCTTGCTTATTCATAACAAGTTTTTATTACATTCTTTCAATATGTTGTCGGTTTTAACTGTGTTTTGTTATATTACATTTTTTTATTAGGCACAAAACTAAAAATCATAATTTTTATTTCATTTTACATCTTTTACATTATTAAATACATTTTAGTAGCACATGGTGATGAAAACATTTATTCACATTTTCAGTATTGAACTATGTTCCAGCATAAATTACCTATAAAAATAATTATCTGTGCTCAATACTGAAGTAATTTAATTTAGCATGACATTTTAATTGTACACTGCATTTGATCTGTAATGAATTAAACCGTAATTATAATGTGTTATAATAACAAATTTAAATCGGCATTGTGATTATTTATGATTAAAGAATGTACAGTATTTGTATAATAAAGTTGACTATAAATAAAAATACTTTGTTTTATTTTTTTATAAAATATTTTACTTAACATACATTCATATTTAAAGACAAAGCTGTGATATTTCTTCGGATTTCACTTTGTTATTGAGTTTAGTAAGTTTTTTCAATTGCATCTGAAATAACACACATTCATTATTTATTAATATTACAATAACCACTTTATTATCATGATAATTTAATAGCTCTAGAAAAATATATGTACATAAGTAAATACAAGAGGAAAATAAATCAATTTTTTTTAAAAATGTAAATTAATATTTCAAAACAAAATAATAATAGATAATTTGGATTATCTTTATAAATTATTGTAACCTTTTAGAACATTAGCCGGGATAATCGAGAATTGATTATATGTATGTATATTTTGAATACTCACAACTTTTTTATTTGCAAGAAATGTAGATTTATTGAATTTCAAAGAATCATTTATTGATTCTACGCCAAAGTGATGACATTCATTGATTATTTCGGATTGATTATTATACAGCAAACTGTTTTTTAGAACATTGAGAGGATAAGTGAGAACTTTACTATTGTAACCATGACTCATCACTTCCAAAGCTTGCCTAAAAAATTTTTAATGTATATAAATGTATTTAAAAAAAAGACAATATGTAATCGAAAATACCTCCTGATAGACGGTAAATGCAGTGCCATCACACACAATTCGACGACAGGTAAATTTTGCATCAATCTAATTTGTCTTATCCAATTTTTATTACTGTAAGACATTGAAATATCATAAGCCAGCTTCAGTAAGTCTGTCCTGAAAAATAATATACTCAGTATCAAAACATTAAAGATTAATAATAAATTATAGTAAATAATTTACAAACTTGTAATCTGAGGATAAGTTTAAGAAGCGCGCTAGAGCAATTTCATTTCCTAAATTATGAAGTAAGTAGATTGTTTCAAACGATGATCGATTCACAAAAGCCTTCCTTTTGCAATTTTCATTATTTAAGTTAAGATTTTCAAGCATATTCACCATAGCATTCTCAGTGAAGATTTTTGTTTCCAAGCGATCATAACAAGATAAAAGAGATTTGAGGTACTCATTCAAATGATTATTGTTTAAAACTGGATCGTAATCATCGATCGGAAGTTCACAGAGTCTGTACAAAGAAAATTAATTAAATTTCAATAAAAATAGATCATACTTGACTTGACTTACTTATATCCATAAATTATATGAAATTTTACAATTGGTTCGAGAATTTTTATCGAATTTTCAGGACTGATACACTGAATTATCATATCCTGTTTAATTGCTCTCAATCTATCATTGATGAAATTGTAAATGCAAAGATCACTGAATTTCTTATTTTTGGTTACGCTGAAAATGAAGTGTTTAATTAAGAAAGAATTTACGTTTAAAACACATTATAAACCGAATTAGTTACTCATTTAAAAGATAGTGGATAGTTTTCAATAAAACATTTATGGGCCGGAGGGTTTTAGGATCACACAAGTTAAGTCCAGCGGCAGATCTGCAATATTTTTTTACTATTTTATTAGGATCAGCCTTAGGAAAACGATATGTCTCAGTTCCGTTCAACATTTCTAAAGGATGAAGTAAATGTTCTCTCTGTCGCCTACAATAAATTGATTTTATTAGAAACATAGGGAATTTGTTACTTGTAATTTTTAGAAATCATTACATGTCTATTTCTGAAACAGGACACATTGTCAGACATTCTCCAACAATATTGCTCATCTTATCTGACATTTGTCGAACTTCAAATGAACACAAACACTGTCTTGAAATTGCCACTGTGTAATTTTTTATTTATATTTAATCATATATTTTTTATGATTATGCTTTTGAAAAATATTGGTATAGATTACTTAAGGAAATATACATTTATATATGTTGATTTATTTAAAGTTAATTTTTCATACGGCATAATAAATAGTGATAATATTTACGCTCCCTAACAATTTGAATGACAGTTTTCCTAACCTAAGTGTTGACAAATGGAAGAGTTTGAATGATGTTTCAGCGAATTGCTATCGGAATATCAGGAGGAGTAGATAGTGCTGTTTCTGCACACCTTCTAAAAATAAAAGGTTTCATACTCATATCATTGTCAGAGTACAAAAATATGAATTCTCTTAATAAGTTCTGATTATCCAGGATTCGAGGTAACCGGAGTGTTCATGAAAAATTGGGACGTTATCGATGAAACAGGAGTTTGCAGCATACAGAAAGACCTCACGGATGCAGAAATAGTCTGTGAAAAATTAGGAATACCTTTAGTCAAAGTCGACTTTGTAAAAAACTACTGGAATGATGTGTTTACAAATTTAGTTAAAGACTATGAATTGGGCTGGACGCCTAATCCCGATATTTTATGCAATAGACACATCAAATTTCAGTCATTTTACGAATACTGCTTAAAAACATTAAAAACTGATGCAATTGCTACAGGTCATTATGCAAATACCTCATTTGGACCATATTTAGAAAAATATATTGAAGGAGAAGGTGATTATTTTTAATTAAAAAAATGTTTCAGTTGTAAAATTTATTTTGTTTATTTTAGATGTTCGATTACTACAACCTGTGGATGAATCTAAAGACCAAACATTTTTCCTCTCTCAAATTAAACAAGAACCTTTAAGAAAAACAATGTTTCCTGTAGCATTATTAAAAAAAAATGACGTTAGGAGAATTGCTCAAAAAGAATGTTTATTTAATGTGGCTAATAAAAGAGACAGTGTTGGAATATGCTTTGTAGGTAAAAGAAACTTTCAAGAATTCATTTCAGAAGTAAGAATGGAATTATAATCAAATAATCTTAATATATTTATATAAAATGAATAATTTGATTTGCATTTGCAGTATATTACAGCAAAGCCTGGAGTATTCATAGACATTGATACTGGCGTCGAAGTAGGCGTTCATAACGGAATTCATCAATGGACTCTTGGGCAAAGATGTAAGATAGGAGGTAAATCAAAGGCATACTTTGTAACAAGGAAATATGTCAAAGAAAATATTATTTATGTGGTAAGCAAATATTACATTTTTTATATTACAGTTAGACTTTTTGATCTTATGAGATCCACAATTCGAATCAAGTATTGTAAAGTTGGTTAATATTTTTTTGTGTTTAAACATATTGCAACCTTGGAAGATACCATTATGAAATTTTTTTATTTGAGAAATAGAGAGCATTGCTCATATACTTATTGAGAAAAGTGGGTAAAAATTCAATTTAGTATGTTGGGACATCCCAACATACTAAATTGAATTCATACATATGAAGCTTGTTTTTACATATTGTCATTTCACTAAAAATACCAATTATTTGTGGTTACTGTTATAATAAATACAATTCTGTTTAATTTAAGCTCTTCTGACTAAAAATGGTATTGTTGGTCCACAGGCTGTTTGTAGATTGAGCAGTAGAAGCCTGTCTTTAGTATTATTGACTTAATATACATATTGATAACTTTATGAAAACATATTATAGTTTTTACTTCAGTTCGGTGATTTTTAAATCATTCAATTTGTTATTTTATAACAGGCACTAGGAACTGATCACCCGTCACTGTATTCAAAATTAATATTCCTCAATCACCCGCACTGGATAAGAGGAGAACCGGAACCGCTGAAACATGATGGTGTTCTAGATTGCTATTTTAGATTTCAACATACCAATCCGTTGGTGAGATGCAAGATAATGAAGACATCTGATGGAGTGTTTGTTGTCCTGGACCAGTGTCTCCGTGCGGTCACGCCAGGACAATATGGTGCTATTTATGTTGAAAACGAATGTTTAGGAAGTGGGCGTATCATTAGCTACGGCCCGACTGAGCACATTTATAAAAGTGAATAAAAAGCGTTGTTAAATATGTAATATTTTTTATTTCATTTCTGACCTATATAATTATTTATAAAGTTATATTAATATCAAGTTCATTTAATGGATTCTCCTAATGATTGCTCTAGCTACAACGTACGTGTTGGCTTTTTACGAATTATTTACAAATTCCCGATTCCCTAAAATTGACAAGTTCTATAACAAACGAAATTTCATCATTATTACACATATATACAAAAGTAATAAAAACATGTTCATCGAGAAATGTCAACCGAGCCGTATTTACATGTGATAATAAAAACATTTCATTTTATTTACAGCATTCATTCACTCATTTAGATAATGTTGACGCACGAGGTCAACCCAAATTGCACTACGGGGCTGAGAGTTCAAAACGTAATATTTGCTTTCGTTGGCCCCAGCTTTACAATCAATAAAACATTATACATATTATTCGTACTTCAATAATTTATAAAATATAAATTATTCCTTCTCATAAAAATGGTATTAAAAATAAAGTAAAAAATAAAAATACGACAAAATAATAATATAAAAAAAAACAATGAATGAACCGTTGTTATGTGTGATAAAATATACACGATATATTAATTCTCTAGGGTGTGTTAATCGATCCGCAATCGTCTGGATGATTACATTATACATTATATAATTTATAAATACTTAATTAATAATCAATCAATCAATCGCTGATGGGAACATTTAAAGTAAATGGTATTTATATGAGTCGAGGTAAAGGATTGCCATTCTACAACAATTATGAAACCTTCACCTGAGCACACAAAATGAACAACATTCTTTGGCTAGATTAGGTTAACGCAATAATAACTTGTCAATTTGAACCTACGTAACTTTATAAAAAGTAAGTATCCTCATCTGTTGTATAAAATGTACAATTATGCAATTATAGTATTATATATGTGTGAACACTGGTAAAAAGTAAGGCGATTTGATATTTCTTGTAAAAAAATATTAAGTGTGTAACTTCCCGGCTAACAGATTATTTTATTATGATAGATTCAACTACGAGTAACCGATGTCCGAATTCGAAAGGCAAGACGGTTAACTATTATGCTGATCAAGACACACAACAAGCAATCCAACATTTATCATCAGTTTGTTGTCTTTTCAATATTATACATTTCGTTTAAATTATTATTTTGTGACATACAAAAATCAATAATAAATATACAAATTATAACAATGAGCAATATAAATAAATAAATATTCAGCTCACTTAAAAATATATCCAATTTTGACTCTCAAACTAATAACATTAGTTATTACAGACACAAATAATTTCATTATAAATAATATTAAGTGGAAAAAAAATACTGCAAGATCAATTTCAAATCGATGAAAACAAACAAATTGTCTATTTTCACTGAGCGTATGAAAATTTTCAAATAATTTAATCATTATTATGATTTTTGTTTAAATTCATTCAATACTTGATGATAATTAATTATGAATTAAGAATACCTCAGAAAATTGAGATAAAAATCATTTATGCTGTTATCATTAACATAAAACATTAGTAGGAAACTATTTGTATTCCATTCATAAAGTAAAGAGATCTAAAAACAATAGTTTTTTATGTATAAGGTGATGATTAATGTTTTTATAAAATTTGGAATGACAAAGAAGGATCCATTCATATTAGAAGAGAAGAAGATATTATAAAGGAGTGATATTAAATCTTCGTATAAAAATATTATAAAGAAATCAATTGAATGTGAGATTCCGCCGTACAATAATGAACACAACCTTAAAAAATCATACATCGAGATGAACGACTATTGAAAACTCTGTTAATAAACTCAACAAAACATTTTCATAATAGATAAGTCTCAACATTCTCGTTATGTTGTTAACATTGGAGATAATTTTTATAACAGGTAGATGACGTGTCTAATTATTGATGAAAGTAGAAATACAGTCTGTTCAAACTAAAGCCGCTGTGAGATGATAAAGCTGCATCAATACTTGAATGTGGGCCGGCAAACAGGATAACCGGTCTTGAGTATTACAATCCAGTGCTAGCCATGATAGTGCATTGTAGCCTTCCAAAACATATCTGAAACAATAACAATATTGTATTAATATCCAAGTTTTTTTAGCCAGCAACCACATTTAACCTGATCTGCGGTCTTTTATCTTCACACAAACTCTCGTTACACTAAAATATGGAATACAGTCGATGTTCTATTGAGGCTCTCTTTAAAAGTTGACATAGACGATTAAGTATTTAGAGACTAAATTATGTATATAATTTTAACATTTAAAAACTATAAACATTACTGTAGTGGTTGTACATAACGGTCATACATATACGAATATAATAAAATTCAGTTGTGAGTCCGGCGAAGATCGGACTCTAGTATTGGTCGCCCAACGGGCCAATCAGAGACAGTAATCATCCCCCACAATTTCAACTCACTCTCAACAGAAATTGACCGATTTCCCTCAAGAACAACTACTACACGTCTCCAATCGGCTAATAAACTCAACTTCATCAACTTTTATTCAATCACACCATCTGACAATCGCACATTATAATTAAGTTCCCTTGATTAAAATATTAATAAACATACCTTAATACATCGGTGGTATAGTGTGAATCCAGAGGATGTTGAGGAAGACTAGGTGGAGGTTGCTGTAGTAAATCATCACTGTTTTGTTGAACTGCTGGTGAATGGAGATGGAGAGCATTTTTAAGAAATGCCGGACAAGCTTGGGCAGCATGAGGACAAGCAGACCACCACCATTTAGGCATCCGGCCCAAAGGAGCAGTACTGACTAGATATCCTAATGCCAATGGTTGTTGCAAAAGTGTGCCTACTTCTTCACCGCACTGGAAGCGTAATGAAAATTAGGATTTTATTCAAATTAAATTAATTTAACGTGTAATTTTGCATACCCTTGCATTTCCATCATCTGATAGAGGAGAATGTCTGCCGTGACTAGCAGCAGGTCTACCGGGGGATCCAGGTCTTGATGTTCCATCATCTTCTCGTTTAGGACTGGTACCTGGACTCTGCATACCTGAAGCCCAACCATTGAAAATATCATTGAACTCATTTTCATCGGGCATATCATCATTTAAGGCGACTGGGAAAAGATCCATGTCATCTCCGAGTTCTGGATCATTTATATGCTGTTCTTGGAATGCAGTTTGTGAAGACTGAAATATAAAATAAATATGTAATTCAAAATATAATTAGTAAATTATCATTAATGAATAATAAAATACCTGAGTAGTTGCGCTGGTGGGGAAAACAAGAATATGTGTGCAGGTTACATCTTGCGGTGTACTGAGTTGACTGGCAACGGCTGCTTGACTGAATCGCTCGTCAGGTGTAAATTGGTCAGCCATTAATCGCAATGATGCATCAGGTTCGGTTGATACTAAACAGGCACTCAAGATACAAGGTGCGCCTCCAGGATACATCAGACCACAGCTTGTACATACATCACGTAATGCCGTTGAAGCCTTCAATAAGTTCTTCCGTGATAATAACCAACTCCAACCTAATCAAAGAAAATTAAATATTAACACGAAAAACAATACAATAAAATATATGTTTTTTTTGGTTGTGGCTTTCACGTTTTATTTCCATTTCATTATAGCGACACCTTTATAACTACTTTTACAAAATGGTTAAATTGAAATATAATTCATAGAAGAAAACTAATCGACTTTATTTTCGCTCACTTTTTGTTAGAAATAAATTGTTTTGAAAAATAATTAACAACAATACCTTTTAGTTCTCCATGTCCAATTCTTCCGATTCGTCCAACTACAAGTCGCCACGGCTGAACTGATTGACTCATAACACCGATAGTGAAGTCCATTAGCTTGGTGAGACCCAATCTTCTAGCGGGTGGAGCTCTTCGTCTGCGCGATCGCCCGGGAACATCAATATTAATGGTACAAGTCTCTAAAAGCTCTCCTCGGCCATCAGTTGCAACAGCTAATAACCAGCTTTGGTCAGCCGAGAGGCAGTAAGATAAATATAAAACCGAGCATGGTTCGGATGCAGCTTGTCCAAAATTTTCAGCTATATCTTTTAACGGTCTAGGAGGGGCTAGTACATAAGGAGGTGCGTAAAGTCTGTATGGCATCCGATTTTTCTCCTATAAAAAAGTAGGTTATTTTAGTTTCATTTTGATACATCAAGAGTTATAATTATTATATTTACATCTTTGTTTTTCAAAAATTGATCAGCATTAGCAGCAGTTCCAAATCCAGTTAGTGACTTAATATTAGTTGTGTGTGCGAGTTGGCGGCGACATTGAGAGAAAACATTAAGGGCTAATGATCTTAATTGAGCAGAACGTTTTTTCATACGACCATTATTGCCATTATTGCCTATGCCAAGATCGGAAATACTTTCACAGGATACCAACTAAAAAAAAAAAAACAAAAATTAAAATAAATCTAGCGTGTAAAAGCCAATAAGAAAATAGATATACATACTTGAGTGAACACATTTGATCTTATATTATCAGGCAAAGAGTTTAACAAGGAAGACGCTGCTCTCAACATAGCTAAACAAGAAGTTCTTCTATCACCGCCAGTTGGTGGTTCAACTATATAAATGACAATGCAAGGAGCATTTCCTTCTTCATCATCACTATTGGTACTAGGTTCAGGTACAGAATTTGTGTTGGGCAGTGTTGTAGAAGATGAATTTGAATTATTACTATTGTCTGCTTCTAAAGAATAATAAATAATTAATTTAATAAATAATCACAAAGAAAAATAAAAAAATAATAAATATGCTACCTTGTTCATTTTGTGTAGCATTTGGAGTAGCCGGATGATCTGGTGTGGAGGGTGGAGCCATTGGTGAGGGAGCTGAACGCTCAGGCATTGATGGTTTTGATGTATTATTACTATTTGACTCGCCATCTAATAAAGTTTTATCCAATTGAATATTGGATAATGTTTGAGCTAAAATACCCCGACAAGCCTATAAATAAAATAGGAATAAATGCTTTTGATAACAAAAGAAATCTTAAAAAATATAGACAAAGCATAAAGTTTAAATTACCTGAGCATACGATTTAAGGATTTCTGAGGTAGTTCCTTCTGGTAACGAAGCAAACCACTCATCAGGTGCATCTACACGTTGTGGCCTTGGAATTTTGAAAAGACCATCTTTGGAAATTCTATTAATAGGTACGTGACGACCAAGTCTACACTGTTCATATGCAGTTGATAAGTCACGGAAAAACGACCGCACTTTTGGAGTCAATGCAGAGCTGTCAGGTACCAATACTATGTAGCCAATATCACGAGAGTAAGAATATGGTTCTAGCAATAATTTATCCCAATAGTGTACTGCATATGGAGATAATGACACCCAGTCTCGATCGTGACCAAATAATAATGGAGGAATTGGTTGGGGTTCACATAAATCATCAGTTCCTCGACCAGCAAGCCTGTGGAATTGTCTCCATGTGAGTGGGCCAGCAACAGCGTCCCACATTCTTGTACTACATTTCTTTTGAATTGCCTCTTGAAGTAAAGGTTGCAATCGCCTCATGACTCTTACAACATCTCTACCACAGCTTGGTGCCGGCGCTCTTAAAAATGGCCATTTGTGAACAGCATGGGCAGCTCTACCTGCCGCAGCCTCTAATGCTAATGCAGCTGCTTCTCCCGAATCAGCATATTCAAGTAGATGTAATCGAGGTTCAGTCGGTGTCTTGTCAGCTTCTTCAGATGCAGCTAAATAAAGAGCACTTGCACTACTAGAAAATACACCACATTGTTCACGAACTAAATCAACAAGAGAGGAAGCAATAGATTTGTCTGGTTCACTGAAAGCCCCAGCGTGCTTTTTATGTCCTGCTGGATCTTCAGCCAAGCCTGAAAATATTATTGTTATTGTTGTGATGTATTGTACAAAATAAATTGTAAATGCAAATATTTATAAGTACCAGTGATTTCCATTTCATCTTCATAGAAGAGACCAGCACGGTGAGCCAATCTTCGATTAACAACTGCACTGAATCCACAACTACACCTAATTGGATCTTCTTCTAATGAACCAGAACTAATACCATTTGTTTGATTTTGCATAGGGGAAGACGGACTGTCTGGAGAAGCTGGTGATGGAGCTCCTCCAGTAAGGTAAACACCAGAATCTGCCCCACGTATGTTACCAACAACCTGTAAATGTTTTATTATTAATACAAAGTACTATGTTATTATGTTATAATTTATAATCTCTTTAAATTCCTATTTTTTTTATAAACTAGTGAATTAACATACCTTTGGTCCAGCATTGCAAACACACATTGTACAACTATCAAAGTTATGATCTCTAAATATGTTGAGAGCTGTATCAGCTAATAACAGGTTCAGTAGTAGCGCGGATGTAGGTCCAGTTGGTGGTGCACTGGACGCTGGAGATGGAGTTGCCGCCAACGGAGGGGGAGGAGCACTGCCAACACCAGAAACACAGCCCACAGATGCAGGTTGAGATATTGTTCCCACACTATGTAAACAATATTTTATTATGAATTATAGTTTTGTGTGTAAATATAATGATGCAAATGAAAAAATATATTTTACCTATGCAAATTAGGCATATGATGTGGTGTTCGAGGAGGCGGCGGCCTCGGTACAGTTCTAGTTTCACTCGGAGTTGGCTGTTGTTGCCATGAAGGTCTATAGGTGCAATGAGAAGGAGCTGGAGAATTTACTAAACCTGGAAGCGCTGCATATTTGGAAGAGCCAACATATTTACAAATGGTTGGAGGCTTGAAGACGTAAGTCCAGTCCTAAGAAAACATTTGATTATTAATATTAAATAATACGTATAAAGAGAGAAATTTAAGAACTATTGTACCTCAATTAATTCTTCTGGTGGAGATCCACATCGAATAATTGGTACTATTTGGTGATCAATATCTGTTTGATTGTAACCACCGGGAGATGGAAGAGGATTTGGTTCAAGTGACGGGGGCGTGGGAAACATTTTTGAAAGTTCTTCAGGTCTGACAGCACATGGTGCTCTGTTTCCTGTTCTTCCACCATTACTTCCCAGAATAGTAGTACCCCCAATAATTCCTCCCATTCCACCATCTTCACTCAAACAACCACCACCACTTTTATTCGAATCAGGAGGTGTATGAACTTGCAACTAAAAATTTAAGTTTCAATGTAGATTTGTAAATTTAATTTTATAAGACAATAAATCCCATCACTCACAAGTCTTACCGTCTCATCTCCACTTGTATCATCAGAATTATCGAATATTTGATCCAAGTCTTTGTAGGACGCCTGAAGACCATCGGATGTGAAAAGGTTTTTATTTTCTTTAGTGTCATCCTGCAGAAATTTTATGCATTAAAATCTCAGTTCAAAAAATGTAATTTAATAATGAAATAATTAAACTAATACCTGATTGGGTTCTTGTTTGATTTCAGATTTGATGTAAGGTGGAAGGGGTCCATTACAAGGTTGAGGATCAACAGGAGCCATTTTAGTATGTGTATGACCGGCATATAAATCTTCTCCTTTTCGTTGTGATGTATCGTCCCAGCTTGAATTGTCATCGACTTCCATGTGTATGGTATCATCGACTTTGAATTTCTTCACTGGATGATTTAACCTATTGAAATAAAGAGTTAGTCTTAACTTTCGGTTTAGGTTGCTATAGAAAAATAAAGTATACCCATATCTATCTCACAATAAAATTAAACTTTATAAATTATTGGGTTTCTAAGTTGGGCATTTTTACTATTGCGAGCAAAAGATGACTTTGAAAAATATCATTTTATCAAGGTTCAGTGAGACTCGCTAAACAAAAACATAAGATCGAAATAAACATACCAAGCGTACAATGTTGAATAGTCATATAACAAATCTAGAGGTCTTTCTTCTTCAGTCGGATCAAATTCTGCTTCTTGTAGTGACAAAATAGGCCTTTTCAAAAATTCTGAAGTTGAGTCACCAGAATTCTAATCAGAATAAAATGTAAGGTTTAATAGATATTATTTTCTTCTATTTTACAATTAAATAAGTTATGATTTACTTGATTTATCCTTGGTGTCATTGGGGTATGAGGTGGCGCCAAGGGAGGTGGAGTAGGAGCTGGAGTATGAGGTAACAATATTTGTGAGGGAGTTGGGGGTGGTACTGATGAAATTGCTCTTGGTGTGGCAGGAGCGGTCATATTAGGAGTGCCAACTGCATTATTGATAGAAAGGGCTGGGGCGAGTGTTGGAGATGGTGGAACTCCTCCTACTCCAACATCACCTGACCCAATTGGTGAACCACCGCCACAACTTCCGGGTGAACCACCACCAGGGGTTCCTTGAGAGCCTCCAATACTTAAACATCTGAAAATATATTTAAATTGTCTTCAGTTTAGTAGATTTTATGATAATTTATGTCCATGAACTGATAAAACTGTTTTCTATCAACAGATCAATGATCGCATAACATTTTATGTTACCTGTTGTTAATTCATTTATTATAAACAATTTTCATTTTAGTGATTTTTTCATTCAACCCAATGACACAAAAATCTATGACAACACAGTAGCAGTGCACTAATTTATTAAAAAATAAAATATAGTAACTATAGACATGCAAATAATAGAAATACTACAGTGATAAATTAAACATTTATGAAGCAGTGATAAATTAAAAACTTACACACCCGTGATAATTATAGTAAATGTTAGTCGGTGGGATTATGATTATGAACTGAGAGGCTGCAAGTAATTTGTTCAAGTATGTGATAAGTGTTTGATCAGACAGAGGTTTTTCAAGATGAACTCACGTTGAGGAATGACGGGGGACTCGGCGTCGGTGGAATGGAGTACAGCGTCTATTAACTCGGTCTCCAGCAGAATTTCGCTTAGTTCCAGTGCGTCGGCACCTGAAAATCAATTTTAATTGATTCCAGTGCCACCCAAAAATGGGCTTGTTCAACTTGAAGCATATCATTTATGATTTATACATTGTATTTTTAACATAGTGTCTTTCTTCACTTTTATCCACATACATTTTTTTCTTTGTCGCATATTATGCTAACGTTTTATTGTAAATAAATTCTGTATTAAAAAAAGTAATTTCACTACAATATCATCCATGCATCAAATCATAAGACTTCACATCTAATAAATTTCTACATAAAATCTTTATAATGCAATTTCAATTTATCAACAATTATATTCATACATCTGTTACCATTTCCAAAACTAAAATAGAATATCGAATCTACAATCATATAAGCTTATGCGATGTATGTAATAATAAACACACAGGAACATGCATATAAAGAAGCTAGCAGATTTCGTATTACTAAAATTACTCATATATCGCATAAGATTACTATTTTAATTAGAATATATTAATTATGTGTAGTTGGAAACTACTCACTTAGAACACGAACAACTAGTTTTTCTTGAGGGATCAACAAAATCCCATTCTCTTCCAGGTTTAACGTCTATACTAGCATCAGCACCGCCAATTAATTCAGGCTCCTAAAAAAATAATCATCCATAATATATTATAGGTAATTAATTTAGCAAGACAGTATAAAATTTAAGTCGGATTCTTTACAGGTGATCCTTATTGTTATTAGATAGAGCACTTTGAAAAATATAAGAAAATGTTCATATAACATTTGTTTAAATAGAACATATGTATTTTATTTCATTCAAAAAATAAATAAATAATTTACCTGTTGAGCCAGGCACAATTCGGTGAGTGAGCGATGAGCCAATATAGTAGCACACAATTGCTCATATAGCTGATCAAAAGATGATGTAAAAGGCACGTCATCCATTTCTGTCAGGAGTACATATTTTGTTGGATATCGCATTTTTGAACCGCCGATAATTACTTCCATTGTAGAATCATCATCAATTGGATAGAAATGATGCCATGAATCTATCAGGTGAGAAGAGTTTGAATCAGATGGTACATTATTACCTAGTACAGTACCAGCCAGACCATATGGAGCAAGAATGACTGAAATTTATAAAATAGATAAATAAATTATAGTAAAACATAAGATTTTTAGAGATGGTAATGAAAATACCTTTAGTACTATGTGTATCTGATGGCGATTTTGTAAATTTTCGGATGAGAGGAAGTTGTCTAACATCCACGCTGGCACATACAGTATTCTCACCATGAACAAAAAATGCGAAAGAAAATGACAAATGCCAACAACTGAAAAATACAAAATATAATATTTTTTAAACTGAAAAATAGTATAATTGTTAATAGGAATATTATGTATAACAATATGTTGGGAGAGGAACGAGGTACTTATTTAAAAACTTCATTAAAAAGTACTCAGAGATCTCCAATCATTGATTTAGGAATTCAATTCACAAATCAAAGTTTTAACTAATACTTTCATTTGATTTTTATTCCATTTACGTAAAAAAAAATATATCAAAAAAATACCTTTTTGCGACATCTTTTTCTTCTCCATCATATGGTTGTACAAACCACTTCCCTAACCGGATGAAATCTCGAGAAAGTAAACATCTGAAATAAAAAGTAATGATAAAATTTTGTTACACAAAGCAAATAATTCTGCGAAGAGTAACAGTTTTTGCGAAAATTTTGATGCGATGAAAAGAAGCTGTGGATTGAATTAGAAGCACGATAGAAACGGGTCAGTGCAGTCGAACTTTCACCGCGCCACGGTAAACGAACAGCCACTTGTTGTGGAATAATGACAAAAATATCTTGTTCTGTTTTTATAATTAACTAGACACGAGGAACAGATTAAAGTAAAATTTAAGTGTTTGAATTTATATACGACGGCGCAGTTTATTGAATTTATTTTATAATATTTAATTGGGTAAATAAAAAAAAAATACATACCTCTCGATAAGATTGTGGAGAGCTTTGAAGAGAAGAGAGCGGCACTCGTATGACAGACCACTCTCCCAGGAACCTTGTTCTCCCTCTGTAAAAACAAAATAGGAATAAGATCATAATGCTATATCTAATGTTGATCTAAATTGCGGATAGAATGTGTAATTATGTCAGAGATAGTAAACTCGCGCATACAGGATGGCATTGAAGTGACGTCACAGTAGACGTCGCGTCGTCTTGTATCGTTTTGTATATTTTTATCGGTCGACATTTTCCCGCCAAACGGCACAGTACCAATGTCCACAACTACACAGACATTTTGGCAACTTCGTATAACAACGAGTGATAGATATGGTGTGTGCTTGTGTAGGTGTGGGCGAGGGTGAGATCGATACGGTAGCACCCCCTCTAGAGGCCCTGACCATGTGAAAGCACCACACACCCCATCTGCTCGGCTTGCTAACCGGCTTCGTCAATTATTCACGCCAACGCCCCCTTTTTACTCCTCCCTTGGAAGCTTGCCACCCACAAGTATCACGACTGGGCCGCAACGCCGAATTCCATTACGAAAGTGTATCTCCTCACGTTGACCAAATAATCAAATGGCAGGGAAATATTAATCAGTTAAATTAGTATAATATTTAATAGATATTTTACTTGATCATCATCATCATCACAAGCACTCCAGTTCAGTGATGAACCCAGGCTTCCCGCACTTATTTCTATTAGAGGCCGCGCTCCTTCAGTTATTAATACCTAAACTCCTAACTACCTTATAGAACTCGTCCGCCCATCTTAGCCTAGGTCTGCCTTCTCTTACCCACAGGCTTGCTGGATAGTATTTCCGATAATATCCCTCCTGCTCTTTCCACGTGTCCGGCCCAACCTAATGTTAAAGCCCTAATAAACTGCACTGCGTCCACGCTCTTATACAATGGGAAATTTTACATACATAAGCTTAACATTAAACTCAATATAGTATATGTTAATCTGTCTGTATTTATTAGAATCGAAAAATAATTGATATGTAAGTAAATTTAATTTGATGTCAGTTAATAAATATTTGTTTGTACAATGTTCGGAATCGATTAAGATATGACCCTGATAAGTGTGACACGAGAGCAAGGTAAGGGAGGCTCTGTGAACAGAAGGTAGGTGGTTTGAACATGTGTAGGGAAACGTCGGCGATTGTGGTCGAAGGGTATCATGTCTACAGAAGGGTGGGCGGCTAATCGATAGGCGGGGGTGGTTGTGTCGTTGCGCCTGCCGTGCCGCCCTTGTGCCGCCCGCAATCTCCGCCCAGAAACAACCGGAGCCAAGTGCGCAATCCACTTATTGTCCCAAAACCACCGATCAACAGGCACCGCCTTCATAATACACCGCATTTTCATCACCTGTCTAATTATCCTCTCTAGTCGACCTCAACTACTATTCCATTCTTAGGTGAACAACTTTGAACGAGTTTCAATAGGTATTTGAGGCTTGAAAGCGTGAAGCCTTAGTACGACAACAATCGATCTGGCTTACGTGTTTGCGTACCAAAATTGGGATGTCTAATTTGTGATTTTAAATAATTATCAATTTGGGTACATAGAGTTATCACAATATCGTATAAATCGACCACAAAAACAAATAAAAGCCAAAAATGGTATCTGGCGTTATCGCAATCGTTGTTCAAGCGATAAGATACATTTGACAGATTCTAGCGGTTGTCATACAATAATAAGTCGAAGTTGAATGTGGTAAAGAACAAAGCGCGTATCGGGGGGAGTGTCGTAGCGTCGTAGTATCGAAGCGTAGCAACAGACAAAAATACCTCTGGGTCTATAGTAGAAGTTATTTATAAACACAATATATCAATAATCTGGAAATAGAATACCAAGTAGAAACAATAGCATTAATTATTATCGTGGTCCGAAATGAGTGTGTGAAAAACTCTTTATTACCTATTAGGGTTAAATTTTCTGGATAAGAGATGCTTACATAAAAATAAAGGACTTTTTGTTTTATTCGATAGTCGATTTTATTTATATTATGTAACCACCAAAAGGAACTACACACACAAGTATATTTTCTTGATGATTCAAACCTAGTTACACTCTGAAAATAAATATGCAATGAAATTTATATTTAATTGCATCCTATAATTAGAAAATATTTTTGTGTGATGTGTTTTACAAAAATCAGTTGGTATGCATAATATATTCATCTTAAATTTAAAATTAACTTTAATTTCACTAGTCCAAAATACACCCAATTAATATTGAATAAGGCACAAACAGATATAAACATAATATATCGCATGAGTCGCTAAATGCGTGCTTAGTTCAAATACATCAAGTAGCCAAAAGCATCAGTTACCTGGCAAACATTATACTGGAAACATTTCTCTTCATATCTTCAGTTATATTTCACAGTAAAATGGGTAAATGCATTGTTACTACATGTCATATGGACTCAAACATACACTCAAATATATCTAGGCTCAGTTTTTACCAAAGACTACTTCTTTGAGATGTTTAAAATATTATTGAGTTTTAATAGCCACGCGTATTGTCACAACCACTCTCAGTGATGACACTAGAAATGTGTTCTAGTGAGGGACACACACTTATGAGTGTGATTACGAGACACACTTATGCCTTTATCGAATAGGAGAGAAGAGTGCAACAATACACTAGATAAACAAAATTACACGAATTATTTATATGCAATGCGATATCTAATGTTTATATCAAAGTTACTAATATTAATACACATACAATCAACAAATTATAAAATATAATTAAGTGAGGGAGACACACTTATGTCTTTATCGAATAGGAGAGAAGAGTGCAACAATACACGGGCTACACGACTTATTTATATGCAATGCGATACCTAACGTTTATATCCATGGGCGCAAAAAATAATAATTTAATGTTTATGTGTAAACTTAATAGGAATAAGGATAATCTGTGTCAGATAATGTAGTGGTGATAATAGCCGGTAGTATGTATATGGTGATCGATAGTTAACAAAGGATGGGGGTGGTTGTGGGTGGAGGAGGAGATGCAAGCACGTGGGTGCGGAGCATGCGCACACCCCCACCGTATAACACGTGGCGTACGATGTCAATAAACAGTGGCCGCCACCACCATTACAACCAACACTACTACATCTACACACCTTCCACACAATACAATACCCCATTACATTCCATCTCACTTCAATGCCATCCGGATAATCCGCATCGTACTACATACATCCAGGAAACTGTAACGTATCCTTTAAATATCAACAATATGATTATTAGACCACGAGGTCATATCTATTTAAAGGCAAAACAATATTTGAATTACTATCAATGAAATTTGTGTTGTTAAAACACTAATATGCATTTATAAAATATGATATTTGGACATTGATTAGACATTATTGATTATGTACTTCTAAATCGTATTCATTACAATACGATTTATCATTAGCCCTAAATTTAATTGCGCAAAATATAATATCCCCACATAAATTACTTTATTTTCTACTTCATACGAAGTTTATTTGTACATTTGTTTAGGGTCTGAAAATAAAGAATGTTGTAAATAAATACACTCACTACTACATAGATATAAACATTAGATATCGCATTGTATATAAGTAATTCGTGCAATTTTGTTTATTATCCCGTGTATTGGCACTCTTCTCTCCTATTCGATAAAGGCATAAGAGTGTCTACCTCACTCAACACATTTATAGTGGTCCCTGAGAGTGGTTGTGACAATCATTTGGTGATTAAAACGCAATAATATTTTAAACATCTTAAAGAAGTACTCAGCGATAAAAACTGAGCCTAGATGTATTTGAGTCCATATGACATGTAGTAACAATGCATTTACCCATTTTACTGTGAAATATAACTGAAGATATAAAGAGAGATGTTTACAGTATAATGTTTGCCAGGTAACTGATGTTTTTGACCACTTGATCCTCGTGAATTAACCGCGTATGCGATATCTTATGTTTATATCTATGCATTACTACGATAAATTTGACAGCCTCATTATTACCTTATTAAGCTAAGGCTCATTATTCCTCAATTATTAATATAATTGTACGTATCGGAACATTAAGTAAAATTAATTATAAAGCCTTTCATTCATAAACTGTGGGTATCATTTGATTATTTAAACAAAATAATATTATTAGAATAGCAATATCACATCATCATCACACATTTTAAATTCATATCACATTTTAAATTGAATTGGATTAGTTGAAATAATTTTGGCTAACATACAAATGCATGCGTCAATTTCCTAATATGGATATGCAGATAATCGGTGTCATATAAACATGTTAACCATCCCGATGATATTTGACGGGCTTGTTGAGTGTGGAGTTGTTACGCCCCGTCGATTTAGTATGCCACGAGAGAAAGTATACACGATTATGTGTATGTATGTATGTGCCTCGTTACGATGGGATATTTTTAATTTTAACACACTCATCGCAGGCGTCTTTGCTTTGTATTACACCCACTTCGATAAAGGATATCATATTGAACGTGGAAAATACTTGAGATAGACACTATAATATGTAGGTACCTGACCTACATGCGACAAATCAACAACGAACACTTATGATTTTACCTAATATTTGAAAAAATCTAAGGAAATTAAACAAAAAATACAATGTGCAACCTTTATATTTTATACGGTAGATTAGTAATAAATGATTTAAGAATCCGATCAAATTTTAGATGATAATTGCCGTGATTAAATAACATTTCATTGAATGTCGTTCAATTAAAACAGAATGGTGCGGTGTGTTGATCGTTGAACTGCGCGCGAATGCGGCGTGAAACTTTGACGTTATCATTTAAAATGTAAATAAAAACATAAAGTGACAGCTGAGTGTGCGACAGAGATGAATTGTAATATGGCAAGGCGCGGCGCTGTTGGAGTAACAGAGACGGCGAATATTTTGACGGCGTCGCGTCGCTTGCGTAACGGTATTGCGCGCAAAGCAACGTTGCAATGTTCTCTATAGAAAGAGGGAGGGGAATCGAAATCACACACACACTATCAACTCTAATAATTTAATTCATGTTTTTTTTATTATTCGAAAAATCTTTAATTGAAAACGAACCGTATGCTTTCCTGAACGATTTATAATTAAAACAGTTTATCACGTAGCATCGCCCGCAAAACGATCGTTAGAAACTAAAATGGCATTCACTTGGCTACTCGTAGCAAAAACACCATGCACCATGTTCAGTCAAATATAAGCAGGTCACAACCATAGCTCGGATAAGTGGGTGCACTGAAGTACCTTGAAGCACTGGAGATCGCGTTGGTTACATTTTTATTAAATTAGTAAATTGTATCAATCTACTTCAATTCACAATTCAAGTAAATTATCATACAAATTTTTATTGAATACTGGGTGGATGGGAAAATTTAGATTGTTCCATAGATATAAACATTAGATATCGCATTAATAATCGCAATAATTCTTGCAATTTGTGTAAACCCGTGTATTGTTGCACTCTTCTCTCCTATTCGATAAAGGCATAAGTGTGTCTCCCTCACTCAACACATTTCTAGTGATCCCCGAGAGTGGTTGTGAAAATATTTTGGTGATTAAAACGCAATAATATTCTATACATGTTAAAGAAGTAGTCTTTTGTAAAAACTATTTCTAGATGTATTTGAGTCCATATGACATGTAGTAACAATGCATTTACCCATTTTACTGTGAAATATAACTAAAGATATGAAGAGAGAGGTTTACAGTATAATGTTTGCCAGGTAACTCATGTCTTTGGCTACTTGATCTACTTGAACTAACCACAGATTTAGCCACTCATGCCATATCTATGAATTCTTCGGACAATATTATAATATCCATGGACTCCAGTGCTCCAAAGCATTTTAGTGCAGCCCACTTTACCGAGGAATTTAGAGGAAGTCAGCGAATGACGTATTGGGGAAAATTATTTAAAAAAATCGCAGTGTATGACCAGTTACAACAAAAACTGCGGAGTAGAGTTCAATGACAGGCGGCTACGCCAATGTGAGAGATCATTTTAACATAGAAGTGAAAATAAGTGTTGCAATACTTCCCTATGATGTTTTTATTGAATCAATGTAGCCGTGATATATTATGTAGTACATAAATGATATTATTGAATGAGGAGAACACGTGGGCACAAGAGTACACGCCCACTTATCACCCCCCGCCGCTCATCCCTTCCACTGTACAAACATGTACATATTGCATTTTGCTACATATACGCTTATTCATGACTTGTGTAACGTCACTCAGGTGTCTTGCAAAATACATGGGGAAATTTGGTTAACGAGATGAAACTGATAATATAGTGGAAATCATCATAATCCTCGCTAGATTTAAAAAACTCATATCTATATTATAACCATAAGATATCGCATGAATGGCTAAATGTGTATCAGTTCGATTGGATCGAGTGGTCAAAAACATCAGTTATATATTTTTATATTATTGAATACAACAAATATAACAAGTCATCATTATATGAACAATTTAACACCAAGCTAATTAATTTAACAGTTAGGTTAGGTTAGTTTAGGTTTCCGCTAATAATAATATTATTTCGAAATAAATTTTTCATTTACTAAAATGTTTTTTGCATAGATATCAACATAAGATATCACATGAGTTAGTTCAAGTACATCAAGTAGCCAAAAACATGAGTTATCTGGAAAACATTATACTGTAAACATCTCTCTTCATATCTTCAGTTATATTTCACAGTAAAATGGGTAAATGCATTGTTACTACATGTCATATGGACTCAAACATACACTCAAATACATCTAGGCTCAGTTTTTACCAAAGACTACTTCTTTAAAATATTATTGCGTTTTAATCGCCAAAGTATTGTAATTAGAAATGTGTTGAGTGAGGGAGACACACTTATGCCTTTATCGAATAGGAGAGAAGAGTGCAACAATACACGAAATTACACGAATTATTTATATGCAATGCGATATCTAATGTTTATATCTATGGAGTATACATATTTTGTATTCTCTGTGATTGAGTTTTAATTTAAATTAAGCAAGCTTTTGTGCTTCCTTATTACATGCTACTGAAATATAATTCACTGACGTGATCAGGATCACGGTGATGTAGTTAGAGAAATCCTTGATCTGGTTATGTAGTACAGTGGTGATGGTCGTATGACGTAGTATACATATGTATGGGCAAAGTGTCGTGACGCTAGTAACGTCATCGTCTCACACACGCACAAGTTCGCTCGACTAGAACGTAGTCGTATATCTACGTGATAATATTGATGGTGTATGTGTGTGTGCTTGCTTACAAAAGATGGTGTGCATTAAAATTGTGCCGTTAGCAAGGTGAACCGAAGCAGAGACCGCTGTAACTAGTAACTATGACTATGGCTATTCGACTAAGACGAAGGCGATGCGGTAAAGACGAGCAATGTGGCACCGATGTAGAGGACGAGTGTAGGGTCGACGGGTTACTGACCTTCCACTGATCTGTCTCAACTTTACTAAGCCTTCACTACAACTAACATGCCGGCAACGGAAATTCTATCCTTCCCAATACATATTTTGCAAACGACAAACTAAATCCAGCAAATGCATTGAAAACGGGGACTAAACGAGGCCATCGTGTCATTCGAATTCATTGATGGCATACGAATAAATGTATACATATAAGGGAGTACTCGTATTCACGTATTTTACAGTTTATAATTTTATGAAAAATAAAATAGAATATTTTAAAGGGATGTACGGTGATAAATGATAACATATTTTGGGTATCGTTTAGATTATAACCATTTTTATTTCAGAATAACTGCCACTTAATATTATTATTAGCGGAAAGCAAAGCTGTGTAATTAGTTAGTTAATTTATTAAAAGAAATAAGTTTGTAATTTCCACTATATTATTATTACATGCAGTTTCTGTAATAAAAATATAGTGAAAATTTCAAACTTATTTCTTTAAATAATTATGGAATTCCATCCAGTATTCAACACGATCAATAAGTTAATTTATTGTAAATATTGATGCATTTTTTTGTTATATTTTTGGGATTTCTTTCCCCCTTTTGAAATCTTCTTATTTATTAAGTCTACCTAGTATCATCACCATCACAAGCACTCCAGTTTAGTGATGAAGCAAGGCTTCCCGCACCAGCCTCTTCCACTTATTTCTATTGGAGGCCGCGCTCCTCCAGTTATTAATACCTAAACTCCTAACTACCTTATAGAACTCGTCCGCCCACCTTAGCCTAGGTCTACCCTGCCTTCTCTTACCCACAGGCTTGCTGGATAGTATTTCCGATACTATCCCTCCTGCTCTTTAACCCAACCTAATGTTAAAGCCCTAATAAACTGCACTACGTTCACGCTCTTATATAATGAGTAAATCCCATCGTTCCGTCTAATTCTAAACTCTACCTAGTATATTTTGGTAATGCCCTTTTTCATATTGTAGATAACGTATTTATGTGTACAATTAAAATGTGAATTCATGACTATATCTTGTTTAAAAGTTAGTTATTCGTAAGAGGTATTAGATCTGCATTTCTTTTATTAATGGAGCGACATTCACTGTGGTGTATTTATAGAAATGTAACGTCATAACGACTCGCTGAAAATCCAAGGCGAAGTAGAAAATCTACGTTACCTTCACTTGTACTGTTTAGTATTTACAGTGAGATTATGAAGAGTGTAGCATACAAATGTTAGTACGCATGTATTATTCGAGCCGTTAAATAATTTCCCATATTATGTATGAGCGTTAATCTGAATGAAAATCTATTTATAGATGCAATGTTTACATTGACATTTAGACAGATGACACAAACTGGTGGTTTATTTGCCGTATGATGATGACCCTGACATATGTATTTGTTATCGTACCTCACACAATTCTAGGTCACTATCGTAGCCAACTTGATCACATCACAGATGAAAGTGAATATGACAGTATCATATTGAGGATACATTGAAAGTCGCTTAGAATACATGTACGGTTACAGAGGTATTTTTTATAACTTTTTAATACAATTATTAAGGTTACACACTATTAACCACTGAAGAGGTATTAGGAATCAAGGACACAGCGGTAGAGTGGCTGTATCGATGAAAGGGACTCCGAGTGAGGGTGGTGTGTGGTGTCTGAAGAAAGTAGGGCAAGGTCGTACCGCCCCCCAAAGCCCACTTCGTCGCGACGCCCTCCGGCTACTGTTTATGTGCTAGTCTATCTGTCTGGCTTTTAGTCATCGTCTATCTGGTCGTCTTCTCATCAATGAACATCGGTAGACACATTATCACGTTTCCATAGACAAATACCACTACAATATGTATATACACAGTGTACACTTTGATTGGCATTTACTACTGCAACTACTGATTGCGTTAATAAATATTTAAACATTTTACGATATTTAAGCACGCGTGTCAATATTAATATGTAGTATACGGAATTGATTACACATTCATACGGCGGTATTTAAAAATGTTAAATGATGTATATTTACCAGAAGCAATGAGTTCCTGCGAAACGAGTCCACCCAGGTCAGGTTCTTCTCCATACCAGAAAATCCAAAGCTCCTTAGCCGCTGCGAGAGACAAGGGCGGCGGCTGAGCTGGTGGCGGTGGGGGCGGAGGTTGTAGATGGTCACCACCGACTGAGGGGTCATTGTTGTCATGAGAGGGGCGAGCAACCCTCCGCCATACACACAACACGTCTCCGGCAAGGCAGCGTGCATAGCTGCTCAATACCGGGTCATCCAACGGAGACGTGTAGGTGCCGCCCCCGCCCCACGTTAACTTTCGCCACTTTATGCCGCATAGTTCGGTCTGAAAATAAGATAATATATTAATTTAACTAACAAACATCATTCATATTCTATAATAAATCTATATTAGTAGGTCATAATTTTGTTAATGTATTCATGGTTTATTATTATTTACATACAAGCCTTATCATCACGGTCATTATTTCAACGAATGGACGCGGGTTTACAATGGGGACGACTGTTTTAAAATGGTAAAACGTCTGTATAATATTGTTATGTCTGTACAAAACTAGGAATAATATCATTATTACTTAATAATAAGCACTGCTATAACAATGATAGTACTGTTGACTAGTTCGTCATAACATTCCTAATTCAGCAATAAGATATTAATGGCGACCTTGCCACTGATACGAATAATACTAACAATTTAAAAAGTCACTATACATATAATTGATTCTTAACTCAAATTTGGTGTTTGATTTGAGTTAAGACATTTGACGAAATGTCGCATTACACGTAACGAGTAGGTATTTGGTATATTGTTTCCGTGTAGAGAGGCCTTGTTCTAGGTGAATACAGTATTGTGAACGGTTTAGTTGTAATGTTGAGCATCGAGTGTGTGTCGGACAACGACCTGGTGATCGGCCACCTGCCCCCACCTTTACTTCAATTCTTCATTCTACCACCATACTAACTATTAAGCTCACTCTAATCATGAGATGCGCGGGATTTTTTCAGAACACTAGTTTGGAAGTAAACCTCGTCAAAGCCATCGTAATAGCTCAGGGGATAAGAAGCGTGGCTACAAATACTGTGCTCATGGGTTCGAATACCGCTCAAGTCAAGAATTTTTTAATTGATTTGATCGGTTATTACGACTGGGATATCGGGAATAATATTAATAAAATCCCGATCGATCGTCTTGATCCAGGTTTACTCTGATTTCCTGGAATGTAAGGTAAATACTGATTATTAAGTCGGTGACCTGTGTAACTAGTAATAGTTAAGGTCACCGACAGACAATTAACACGTTGTTGTGTCTAAAAAACCCTCTCAAAAAAGCTCCATCAGAGATATAGGTTCTCTGATATTCCAGACGACTGTGTTCTCTTAATAATAATAAAAAAAAATATATCGCACCCGTTACGGAATACTGTTCAAAAATCGTTTTTCTTTTATTGTGTCTAATAAAACTATTAATTGAGCTGCATCGATTATTCCAAGTGCATAGATATAAAAACATAAGTTTAGTTCAAGTACCTACATCAAGTAGCCAAAAACATAAAGAATAATTAATTATCATGTCTTGAAATTACTATTACTAATTGTCTAAAAAACTCCATCAGAGATGTAGGTTCTCTGGTATTCCAGACGACTGTTTTCTCTTAATAATAATTTAAAAAAAGATCAGATTATAATAATCATAGCTGTTTCGATTCAATCAAATCAACATGTGTTGATTTAGTTTAAATATTAGAAAATGTGGGTATGTATTTGCAAATAAATTTTGAAGTAAGAGAAACGTAGGAAGCTTCTGTTGAAGTTAAGAATTTTATGAAAATCTTATCTGTACTTCTTTAAAGATATATGAAATTATTAAACGAGTTCTAATTTATGAAAATGTTTTTTACTGTGAATCCGTTTTGTTTTTTAATTTGTGAAATTATTAATTCATATAAACTGCGAACAATGTGAACGTCATATTCAATATTAAATTATACTGACAGAGGCACAACACATTTTTTTGTAACTATTGGCATGATCGTAGTAATATCAATACTCCTGAATGAATATTTTAAAGAATGCCCCCAGAAAAATCCGCCTTTAGAATTCTTACACGAAATAATGTAGACGTCAAGTGAAAAAATAGGGGTGAGGGACTACGAACGTATTGGGGCGTGTGCACGGTGAAGCTGCCAAACTCAAACAAATAAATAATATAGGTTGTATTTAAAATGATTTTAAAACACATTTATCGTAATATATTGCAAAATGTACATACTTGATTAATTTATTCGAACAAAGAGGACATTGTTTGGAATCGATCAAAGTAATTATTATAAGTGACCCATTCCTTTTCGTTAAGGATTAACAACACGCTACCGGTTTCTAAGTATGATGATAAGAAGACAAAGCAGTTGAAAGGTGGACGAACCAGATGGAATGGGTTGAGAAATCGGTTGTGGGGGTGGTAAAAAGGTGGCAGCACGAGGACAGAGAGGGGATGATGGCGGTCTGTGATCGATAGAGAAACCTCCATCCGTCGGATGGTTGGTTCAACCACCACCTTCTGCGGCGTCGCCAAAATAAAGGACATTTACAAAAAAGGTGCTTATATTATTTGGCATGCATTTAAAAAAATAGGTAAATAATAAATCATTATTTTCTTGAGATTAAAATAGTATTTATTGTATAAATAAATTTAAGTAGTCTAGATAAAACATACACAATATCATTTACACTCATTAGCTAGACAATTATTACACTTTTTGTCGCGTGCTTACTGTATTAACCAATAAGTGTATGTATTCACTCGTTTATTAAAAGATTTTTATGGTAAAATGTACCTACTAAGGCGCAATAGATTATAGTAAACAGGAAAATGAAGGACATGCACTGTTATCGATTTAACGCCAACGTATAAACGAACACCTATTTTATGAAGTGTATAAAATAAATAAAATTAATATATGTATATGGTTTTGGTTTATAGAAAATATGGTACGTATTTTTATCATTGCACTATTAATCATATAACATTTCATCATTAACGATAGTATTATAATGTTGCATTAAATTAAGACATATGAATATAAAAAAATTAACAATGTAATTAATGAGTTATTTTTATAATTGCACGTCTACGAATAAAATTAAAAATACATTTTATTTGAAAGATGGTCTTGGGCAATGTGGTAGCAGATACGAAACGTGGGCGATCCGGGTCTTGTTACAGGTATGTCTAAATTTTCTCTCATGCTTCAGGGCTGAGCTACAAATAAGTAAACCGACGTTTTTCCCGGAACACAGTAAATTTTAGATTAAAAATTAGTTTATAATTGTAATAATGTAACAGACATTCATGTAGCTATTATGAAAGTATGATGCAGGAATACGCGTACAAGAAATGAGGTGAAATTCCCGCGTTGAAGCTAGTATATCGGTAACAAAGGTGAGCATCGTTTGAGGGAGGCAGTGGGTGGCTTAGCTCCGCCCACCACCCCTTTGGAGCCCACCTGTTGCACACCGGCAAGGGTGTGTGTATGCTGTGAGTATCAGTGTGGCCAACCTACACGATACTGCGGAATAGGTGACCATTACTGCATCAGCCTTTTGGACAAATAGATACATAATACTACTTCTTCGTAGATAAAATGTACAATCATCATTTTCAGTCTCTTTTTTTTAATACAGGTTGAGATCTGGACACTATTTTTTGTAGTTAGTTAAAATTTACATCCAATATATATGTTTTTTAAATAACGACTCGAATTATGGGTTTGATTGATTTTTGTGCAATCAATTGGTTTGTACAATGATTGCACAAAAATGCAGGTAGCTCAATGTTTGAAGAAACCAGTTCATAATATGGACTAAACCGAATTTAAATGAGTCAATTAATTTTAAAAAATATTGCGCAGGCTGCATATTTTGCCACAGTATTTATAACTCTAATATTATTTTCCGTGTCTACTTAAGTTTAAAAAAATATAGTGGTACGTTTTGGAGGGTAAATTTATTGTTCTTAGGTAGGTTTAGGTAATAACTAAGAATTTAACTTTCTGTTAAAAAAAAGTGGACAATTTAATTTGTAAGAAGTAATGGATTAAATGCTGGGAAGACTATTTTTTATATAATGTGCAATTTTACATAGGGTGGTAAAATCACCATAACATTTTTTTACTTAATTACATGGGCGGGCAAACTATAGACCGCGAGCGTTTTTACATATATTTTTAATTTTACGACTTTTTTAAAAGATCAACTACTAAATTAACACATAAAAAACTACCACTGATCTCGTTCTATAACATTAACATATACAGGCTGGACTTGAAATAAGTAAGAATAATTGAAAAAAATATTTTATTAAGTAAAAATCAAATATAATATTAATAGTGATTTTGGAATCGAGTTTGGGCCACCACCATTCTTACGATACCCTACCACCCCCTAAAATATTCTCAGTTATTTAAAGTCCACCCTGTATAAAAATTCGTATATAGCACCCCCAAAACTGGATTTTATTCGTATTGGGCATAATTTGACAGTGGTACAATCTTTTATAAATATTTTTGTTAAAAATCGAGATTTTTTTGGTTTAGCTGTGAGAGAATTTAAACAAAAGGTCACCCGGTATTTTTTATGTGTCATTCTCATTTTTCGAAAACGACATAAATGCCTACCTATAACGGTTCGTTCTAATTAGTAGCCCTAAAAATATTGAAATGACTGATATATGAGCGATTGTAGATTTAAATATTTTTATTATTATTAAGAAAAACCAGTCATCTGAAATACCAGAGAACCTAAATTTTACCGAATAATAAATCAATATGTGTTGATAATAAAATGTAAGCCGCACAGTGCTCTACGATTGTGAGCAATTAAAAAATCTGTTTTCACCCTCTTGGCCCTCAAAACAATAATAGTAAACTGCGTACAATAATTTTCAATTAAAATAGTTTTTTTTGATAATTTTATTTATTTATACCCAGAGGAGCTTTTTTGAGAAGGTTTTTTATACACAACAACGTGTTAATTGTCTGTCGGTGATCTTAACTACACAGTATATACCTTACAATCCAGGAAATCAGAGAAACCTGGATCAAGACGATCGACACATACCCACATTTTTTAATATTTAAACTAAATCAACACATGTTGATTTGATTGAATCGAAACAGTTATGATTACTATAATCTGATATTTTTTAAATTTTATTATTAAGAGAAAACAGTCGTCTGGAATACCAGAGAACCTACATCTCTGATGGAGTTTTTTTAGACAATGCGTTAATTGTCTGTCGGTGACCTTAAACTATTACTAGTTACACAGGTCACCGACAGAGAGGCTCTGCCCGACTCAATAATCGCCTCAGTATTTACCTTACAATCCAAGAAATCAGAGTAAACCTGTATCAAGACGATCGATCGGGATTTTATTAATATTATTCCCGATCTCCCAGTCGTAAAAACCGATCAAATCAATTAAAAAATTCTTGACTTGAGCGGGATTTGAACCAATGTACATAGTATTTGTAGCCACGCTTCTATCCCCTGAGAGAGTTTCAAAAATATGCAATCGTATGGGAGTTTTATTTGAAAGGTAAAGAAATCGATTGAATATTTGTCAAGGCGTTGGATACAGGAATGCAGTTGTTTTTTTGGTGGGTGATCGATTGAATTTGGCAAGTTTTGGAGAAGCCAATGTGGTGGTGACGGTGACGGTGGTAGTGGTGGCAGGCGAGGCGATAACCTCTTGGGGGCCCGCGAATACGCAAGCGTGGCGGCTGTCAACTACTAGCGGAGGGGGCTCAGCGTCACAACAGACGCTACTTACATCTCACACTATACTTGTATTCATCATTATACTTTTACTTTTAATTACAAACATTCCGCCGTGTCTAATTGAACACTCGTTAGTGGATAAAAGGCTTCATCTTTGCCGCAGGTGGACGTCGCCTAAATACATTATTCCGATCAACGATCCCTCCTGATAACTGATCTAATACCAAAGTCTAACTCATTACAGTGGTACCTTGACATACGAATGTTTTGAGATACGACGAATAATATTCGAGAATTTCTACCTACCGACATACGATGAAAATTTGAGATACGAATATTTATGCGCGATAATTTAATAGATGATCGCTAATTTCTATGGTAGGTCACTACTAGAATTTCGCGCCAGAATTGTGAATATGTAAAAATCAATTAATGTTTATTATGTGCGTTATTACTAGTTTATTTATTTTAACCTCAAATTATCGACCTCCCAATTTAAAAAAAAAAACGTACATAAAATTTTTTTTATCAAAAAAAAAAAAAAACAGGTGGAAGATTGAGAAAACCTTTTTTTGATAGAACTTGAGGGGCTGGGACGGATTATTTGAAAAATTGCTTTGAGATACGATTAAAATTAAAATTAAAAATTAAATTCGTGTGTCGAGGTACCACCACTGTACAATACAAATTGCAACCCTCTTTTTTCGTGTAACCGGTTAAAATATATTTTTCAACAATTTTATTGAATATGAATACACTTTCAGATAAGCTTTTATTTGATTTTAAAAACTCCACAATTTACACGACAAAATAATTAACCGATACATTCACATTGGAATAATAACCTAATTGCTATAAGTTAGCTGAAATAGAACTTTAATCTATGTGAAATATGATCCTTGAATAAATCCAAAACAAACGACTGAACAAAAGATGCAAGCGAGATTTTCCGTGTCCATACACTTCGAAACCTGTAACCCGAGGGACGAGGGTATTTCAAATTTCAATATTCCTGTCAAAAATATTGAAGGTGTAAAATCAACAACAATTTCAGATTTTTGAAATTGGAATTGAAGATCTGTAATATCTCTAATTTAAACCCCACTTCAAATATGACATGAATTTTCATAAAGTGTGTCATTTGTTATTCAAGTTTATAAAGCAAATATCAAATTTTAGACACACGCAAAACGAAACTAAACGGCTATAATTGGTTATACCATAATATGATGTTATAGGAATTTCTGAGTCTCTGAATTTAGTTATTTTTGGAGGTAAATTGTCGAGTTTACATATAACCAACGATATGTGAAGGTGACCCATCCAAATGACACTTGGACGGGTCAGTGTGTTAGCTTTGGGTAACCCTAATACAGCATCCAGCTTCTAGAAAATTGTTACTTAACCAATGGCTGTTGGGTATTAAAAAGGGGTGCCTCGATATGATTCTTACATGTACAATCAGTAAAAAGGTACTGTACTGTTCTAGAATCTATGACGAGTCTATAATACACTTCGTATTTTTGTATCCGATTTGTGGTGTTATTTAACTATCGTCATGAGTATCACCATGAAAAAGGGCCAGCTCAGACGTGACATACCATTAATTTAAAAGAGTTTCACCATCTTAGAAGATTTTACATTCGTAATTAATGCGAAACTTAAATATTAATGCAAATTCTATATATGAGGGTCTGAACTAGTAACCTTAGATTGGAGATTCTTAGAAAGAAACGTCTCAATGACACAATTAGCTTAATAATAATATTACATATGGACCTCTCCTAATTAATGAAAGCCCCCTGTAATTTGAAATTCATTGTTTTCCATACTTCTTATGTCGACGGATTTCAGACTCGGGAATGTCCATATTAAAAAAATGCGGTTAGGTATATCATAAAAAAATGACTAAAAATAAAGAAATATGCGAATATCGACGGCTTAATCTGCAAATGTGATAATACCACCAAAATTTTAAATACAAAATTGTACATAACCCAATATCAAAATATTAAAAAAGGGGTAAAAAAAAATCACGTTGATGTTATTTGATTTTATAGAATAGTGAAACACTTTTATATTTCCCCTTCACAATTTGATTTATTGGAGTTATCACGTTTGCGGAATAAGTCGTCAGTATATGCCTAATACTAAATCGCCAAGACACGAAACAGTTTTTTTCTCAGATTGCACTAGATATAAAAATTCCTGAGTTTGAAATGCGTCTACACTGTTGTAATGTATGGAAATGTAAAATATAAAAATAAACACTGGGATGTATAGTGCGGTATATTATTGATTTATCAACGGTTTTAACGTGTTTATTTTTTCTGTATCGCCGAGGTTAAACTACATTGGGTGCGGGTAGCGATTGCATGAATGAGGTTATTTTTATTATAACAATAACAATCGATTAATATTGACATTTTCAATATAATAACGTAGGAAAACTGTACGGCCACCGCGTGAAGAGGAATGTACGATAAGAAAGTATAAAACGATAAAATGTGTATATATTTAAAATGAAAATACTTAAATAGTTGCAACAGAAGAAGAAATGCTATTTTTGTAACGGAAAACAATCAGGGAAAACGCGATCGGGAGATGTTCACAGAGTGAAAGCGGGAAATTAGTGACACCATATTATTTACTCTATTTATGTAAAACTTTATTATTAAGTTATCGGATAATATAGTTAGAAACATACGGAATAATATTTTAAATTAAGTATTTTATTAAATATTTTATGACAAACATTAGGTAAAGTTTATAATATATTCTAATGGCTTAGAAACCAAGGGATTCAAGTAACTACACTATAAAATAGTTTTTGAAGTGATATTTATGCTATTTTATTTATATATAAAATCTTTCTTAATAATCATTAATATACGATATAAATGATAGGATTGAAATTATCTACTATATCATACACATAATTTTTAAGTTGATCACTTTGGATGTCTTGGTTTCCAAACATCTTAATTGGGTGTGTTTATTTATTTTATTGCAGTCATCGTTTATGAATGTATTGATATTGTATACATTTAATAAATCTATAAATATGAGACAAAAAAAGGCATGTAGTGTTGTTTCGGTATAAATGAATTATTGTGATTAAAATATAAAGCTTCAGTTTACTTGTTTGAGTAAGAATATTGAAACCGAGCTGAGCGGTCAAATTAAAGTAATGCAAGGTTATGATAACTGACCGGGTTATATCTCATCTAAGTAGATTATTTAATGTTCTATTTTGATTATGAGTGTCCACCGAGAAAGAAAAATAATATTAGTCTATGCAAGATTTGGTAACAATTATGTCTCGCTTCATCGGATGATATCAATTATTTGTATCTAAAGTTCTTCGGTATGATTCCATGTTGAAAACCACAAAACTGTGTTTGTATGGTGTTATGGATTACATTACATGTGTATGTATAATTTCACCGAGTTAAAGTTGTAACAAAAGATTAAAAACATTGATCGGAATGATGTTATATGATATTTGTCAACAATAACACCGTAGTGCAAACTGCTTCCTATTCTGTATATTGTATGAGGATGTAATACACAAAAGCATTGGAATTTTGACAGATGACTGGAGTAATGTTATGAAGTTTGTAGGTTATCGTCAATCAGATTTATGGGAGAGTAAGAAGAGTAAATATGCGAATAGGGAGTGGAATCAGGACAGGTTGCAGACAAGTGGAGATGAAGATTACCAAGGCAAAGAAGTTAGTGTGACAGTCCTCGAGGCTGGCCCCGTTGGTCCTGTGGTGAGTCATGGTGGAGGTGCTGCCTTCATCACTCGCTGCTTGTGGCCACCATCACTAGCCACTAGTCACTAGTCACTAGTCACTAGCCACTGGCCACTACTACTAGTACCTGCTCCACTGAGGATCACACCGATACACTGACACACTTCACCCTGGCCGAGGGTCCATCACTGGTCACTGGTCACTAGCGCCACTATTAACTATCAACTATCTACTATCCACTAGCAGCCTGTCAGCGAGTGCACTAGTACAGGTTACCACCAGGTATTGTTGCGCTATCTAGTGTGTGTACATGGAGCTGCTGCTGGACCTGGACTGCTGACTGCTGATGATAGTGGCCACGGTAACAATCACGCAGGCCGCACTGTACTGTTACTGTTAGTATTAGTAGTTGTAGTAGCTGGAGGTCCTATCAGTGTGAGGGAGCTGTACCGGTGCTGACTCAGGAGTGCTGGTCGCTAGTGATGATGACACTGCTAACCGAGTCTGTTCTCTGTCTCTGTCTCCGTCTCCGTCTCCGAGAACACCGCACTGGCCGCGATGGCGACTGAAGATGGCCGCCACACACACATACGCTGAGCGCTCACCAACACTGACACACACAGCCACTCACACCGACACACACACGGACACCTGTGGCCGCCGCTACACTCGGCTAATCCGCACTGCCATTACTGGCCAGTCAATTGCATAAAAAACCCGCTCTTTTTCAATTATTCAAAATTGATTAGACTTTTCACTTACTTATCTTCTTTTTTCTTTAATATTTCTATAATACCAATCAATTCATACTAGAAGATCATTTTTATAAACAGGATAAACGGTAAAAACCAACTGTATACCAATTTGATAACAAAATTAATAAAAACTTCATTTGTGAACAAAATTAAAGTTAAAGCAGATTTTACTTTACTTTTTCATAGGTACATTTACTAAAATATTTTGTTCATAATTATGTTTACCTTAAATAATTTAAAAAAGTATGAAGGAATAAAAATTTCATTCGATTCGATTCATTTTAGAGAGATAAGGTGATTAACAATATGCAATTTACAAACAATGAGGACGTCCGTAAATGGTATTTATTTATTGATAAATTGAAAACTGTCCTGAGATGGAACATAACCTTCAAAACTGACGTTTCTTCTTATCCGAAATTGGGTTCCATTGAGAACTACGATGCTCAATGTTTTAAAACGTATCGTCGTGCCCCAAAACCTAGTAATATTTGAAAATGAATTAATGATTCTTAAAGCAAGATATACATTTTTTTTTTTACATTTACAGTTGGTCGCTCGATGTTATAGTAAGAAAGTGAGAAAACCAAAACCCGTTTTCAAGAAATTAAATGCTACCGAAACTTCCATAGCGTCTAAAGGGTGTGCAATATTTTTTTATCCTTACTTTTTACAAAGTAATGAATTTGAATAAAGTAACAATTTAAAATTTCAGTTTTTTGCGACCATTTAAGCCTTATTCACCACCAGATAATGTCGATTCCAAAATTTCGAGTATTCTAGCAAATTCAGGATTGAATTCAGATTTTAGCACTACAATTACAGATCCAGCTGTGAAGTTTTCCATTTTAAATGAGTGTTTTGTTGCATTTAATCATTCGGTTCCAAATTCATTTCTGAATGATATAAATACTATAGGTAATATTGTTTATCATGTTGTTAATTTTTATTTAATATTTCCAATATCAATTGCAGGCGACATTTATCATTTTTATAATACTCCTGTAGACACGACTGTACCATATGATAAAATGAAGAAGATGGATCTACCTAAAAACTTACACATACAACAGGATTATGTCAGATTTCATCCAGGTAGTTATTTTTTCAACTAAATATTTTGATTTTTAATTTTGTCAAATTTGATAAACATTTTATCTTTCAGATACCGATACTAAATTTAATGGTGTTTCTGTCTTTCCAAAATCTTCAACAATTGTGACTGGATTGAAATATAAGAAAAAATATCCTGGTTACAATGCCAAAGTTTCTTGGCCTTAGTTATTATGTATTTTGTTATAATGTAGATTTATTGTATGAAAATTTGTTATGTAATATAGATGCATAATACAATTTTAGATATGTTTTGTGTAAAAATAAAGTTATTTCAAAATCAAACTCAATATCTTATAATTCTTAATTTAAAAAAATTAACATGGTATAAATATGTTTATTGTTTTTTTAATTTAGTTTAAATATTACAAAAATAAATATTTGAACATAAAGAGGTTCCAAACAAAAAGTTATTGCAGTATTTTTTAATACATTATAAAAAAAATAAATAACATCACATTCAATAAGTTAAAATATTAATAATATCTAAAACTTCTAACAAAAATTAATACATATTATGTAATGACAAAAATCCATCGAAAGAATGCCTTACTTTGGAAATTTAAATACCCCTGGTATACCTTTTTTCTGAGGCTTTATTTCTCCCTGAAAAATAAAATAAAAATGATACATTTCTAGTTTTTCATAATAATAATATTATATAGGTATATTAATTTTTTTGCCAACCATCCTTCTGTCTCCAAGTAACATGCGTGCTTTGTCTTCTTCTGGTGGTGAAGAATTTTCAGAATTGCCACCTCTGTTTCGGTGCAGTTGAAGTTTTTGTCTAATAGCCTGAGAGAGTATAACACGCCGACTGTCTGACTTCATAGCCAATAGGAAATCAAGCCATGTCCATGTAACATTGTGATATTCTAATGTGGGGATGACGATTGATATGTCTCGCAGATCCTCTAGATTTTTTTCTTTATTTCCTTTATAACTCACTCTGACTGGAACTTCAGGTATTTTTATATAAATGAACAACTTATTTTTCTCAGCCCGTTCCTGAAAGTTACACATTAAATATATTTTTGTAATGAGAATTAATAATTATAGTAAGTAGTTTTGATTTTTTTCTTTAATAATAATTATTGATTTTAATATTTGTCATATTTTTTAGTATTTTAGACATAACTTACTTTCATTTTTTCCACATCATCTTTGTGTTCAATTTTCACATAGAAGTTTGTATCTTTCTTTTTGTTTTTCAATTTTTTTGTTGAAGTTTTTTCATATTTGATACTGCCGGTT
>JAGTTH010002548.1:0-60835 GCA_022606485.1 Agraylea sexmaculata
GTTGTTAAAGGTTAGGTTTTATTACAATAATCAGTATAATAATAAATGGGACATAATTGATGAGATTTTTGAAAAAAAAGTTTTTTTTATTCTATATCCCTATCTTTGTTTAATTAAAAATTGTTTAATTAAAAATTGTTAAGAGTATAAAATTTATTGGTATAAATAAATTTTAATTTTTAAATACTAGAATATCGACTCCAATTACTTTTAAAATGATTTTTTTCAAATACTACAATATAAATATATTTTTTTTAATTTAGAAATATGCATTATATGCTTTTAACATTTTTCTTATACTCATTATAACTGTAATACTTTATCAAATTGTATCTTTTATATTACAATTTTATTTCAATATTCAATAGCTTCGCAATACACCTACAATTAAATTTTATTGAATGTGATTTTAACCTTATTTTGGTAGACTAAATATATATATATATATATATATATATATATATATATATATATATATATATATATATATTTATATATATATATATATATACTCTTCATATATATATGTATATATCATAATTTTAGGTAGTAAAACATATTTTTACAGGACTTAATGTGAATTTTCGTTAATAGTTAAACCTTCTTGTATACATATCTTAAAAAAGTCATCGTCATTGAAATTTAAAGCAAATGAGTAAATCTAGAAATGAAATATGAATTATTCGAGCATTAGAATGGATGTCAAATGATTAATTTGTTATTATGTTTGTAGAGAAAAACCAAATTATGACATGTTCAGCGGCGAGTTTACTTACTGGGATGGGTCATAAAATAATTGAACTATTGTGATAAATCCTACTAAGCTACTAAATATAACTATACAATATAGATGATGACAAAATAGATATATTTTTGAGGCTAATGCAGTATTGGTTGAACGAATGGATTGTCGCGGTGTGTTTAGCCGTAGTAATTATGTGTGTGAACAGTGACCGTGTTGTTGTTGTTCTAACTAACTAAGCACTACTCTAATATACATATACTTATACCAATATATCACTATTTAACTAAATACTATTCTATTTGAATGCCTGAAATGCTTTTGGCCAACTTACCGACCACCATGTCGACACGTCTGCCCCTCATGCACATCCATTTCATTATCCTTAATAAATACCGCTTATCCACTCTCCTGCCTAAATACTTCATTAACATGCATCACAATTACCTTTTCAAGCTTCGTTATTTTCATTCGAGTGATAAATTGTGTGGTAGTGTAGTGACAGCGTGACGATGAGATGCAATATCAATTAATTTATAAGTGATCATATCAATAAAAATAAGTTCTTCTATCTCACTTGTAAGACCTTGAAATAAATAAAATCTCATATATAGAGAATACAATTCTATTTATATTATAATATTCAAACAAGATAATTCCGAAAAAAAATAATGAAGCTTCCTTGAGGTTTTGATTGATAATAGTTAGTTTTTTTGTAAAAATGTTAATATTGTTCATATAATACAAAAGATCTTATGAATTGTACAGAATATATAAATCTTTTTACCTTTTACTAAAATGCGAATAACATTTTTATGTGACAGTAGAGATACTTAATATTAAATAATAAATGTATGGGAAAAAAACATTTTAAAAATATATTTACATATATTATATATGTATTTATATACATTTAACCTCATTATTATTATATCTTTTAATTTTCAATATTCGAAAAATGCGTAATGCGTAATAGTTTATATGCATATTAAAATGATTGATCTATATCACATTATTGGTCTAAATATGTATTATCTCAACTGTTTTATTTTATAAAAATAAATCGCTTAAAAACATATATAGGTGTACATTTATATATATTTGGGTCAACTAAATTAAAATACTACACACCTAAAGAATTCATTGAATAATATAAGTAAGAATGGCTCTCTGATAAATATTCAATGGCAATTTGGAAATTGAAAGTCATTTAATGCAATAAATTGTAAAAGTGTGCGTCAGGTCTACAATCAATTTAATTCGGCCACTACAGTCTGTTCAATTTTCAGGGTTTCTTAATATTTAATTATAAAGAGAATAAATTGAAGATCATTATTCAGTTATTCCTAATATTTTATTATTCCTTATATGAAGTAAATCAGCTGGGTATATTAACTATAAGTATTTTTTTGACATTAAACCCACGAAAAATTATTTTCATCGATATTATTCAAAATGAATTAATACAAACCCTTTGGTTTTACCGTTTTCTTAATTAATTATTTACACACATACATAAATCCCCAGGGATCTCATTTGGGTCTGTTGCTGTTCATCCTGTTCATAAACGATGTGGTGAAAGAATTAAATTATATCAGAGTCCTACTTTTTGCAGATGACCTCAAGCTTTACACATCGATGAAAAATGCGAAGGCCTGCTTGGCTTTACAAGACAACTTGAGACGATTAGTGTCTTGGTGCGACTGCAACCATATCTGTCTCAATATTGATAAATATATATGATAAGTCATGAGATTTTCTCGAAATAGAAGTCTGGTGTACTATGACTATTCGATGAATGGTTTTTCGCTCCCCACTGTGTTAAACACCAGGGACCTTGGGGTTATCTTTGATCGTGGACTAACACAACTCCCGCCAATATTCTTTATTTTATCCACAGAATTCCTCATCCAACTACCTCTTCCATTCTCCTCTCAATAGGCAACAACGACTTGGCAACGAATTTGCCCACTTGGTAGAAATCTTTCTGTCACCTACAGGGCTTGTTTGGGAGTGATCTTGTATAGTAACATATAATTGATTGCTTCCCACACCTTAATTTATATATATATATATATATATATATATATTTATATATATATATATATATATATATACATATATATATATATATGTGTGTGTGTCTGTGTGTGTGTGTGGATTTGTATGTATAATATGCAGCTTGTGATAAAATGGTCAAACATTTTATGGGAAAAAAATATATAGCATTTAAAAATATCATTATACATTCTGGCTATCGTTTAAGATATAGTAGTTATTATTTTAGATTAAAATGGATTGAAAACGGATTACTATTATTAAAGAAATATACACTACTGCTATCAGGTGAATCAAACTGAATATAGTTAGAAGATTCTCTAGATAGAATTGATTATATATTTTTTTGTTATTGTCTGAAAAAGTCAAAGGAAATTAAATATCATTGATATATCAAACAGGATAATTTTATTAATACCATTTTGTTTGGATTTTCGACAGTATAATATTTGAAATCCCTGGATGGAGTGTTGATACACTTGAGTGGGAATCCGATGACGTTGAAAAAATAGTGAGGAGAGGCAGAAGTATGTAGTATGAGGAGCAGTCGTAGCTCGTAGCTCGTAGTTGTAGTAAGAGTAACAGTAGCATTGAGTAACTGAAAGCTGTTTTATAGCACACATACACACACATGTAGTCATGCATTTATAGTTTACTAGCATTCTGCCGTCTGGGGTTTTAATTAAATTACTGCAGTGTGTCCCGTGTGTGAGTGAGCTTGTGTTTCTATCTATGATTCTATCTTTACAATACCACAATACTAATATCTTATTTATCATTCACTCTTTGTCTCTGCTTCTTAAAAATATACATTCAAACTTTAAATATAATAATGTGTAACACAGGTCAACGACATCGACAGAATGACTCTACTTGACATACTATCAAATCAAAGTAAACCTGAAATTAATTGTCTGTCGGTGATCTTAACTATTACTAGTTACACAGGTCACCGACTTAATAATCAGTATTTATCTTACAATACAGAAAATCAGAGTAAACCTGGATCATGACAATTGATCAGGATTTTATTAATATTATTTCCGATCTCCCAGCCGTCATAACTTATCAACCCAATTTTTGTTATGTTTGAGCTTCAGCAGGAATTGAACCCATGACCACAATCACGCGCCTAATTCCTTTAAGCTACAACACTGGTATATTGTTGTAAATTGAATTTGAATTGAAAAGCTATTATTGTTTAAAACAATACTTTATATACTTAGATGGCTATTTGTAGGTTGTTTAAAAAGCTGTAAGGAAAATAGAACATTTATTTATTATTTTGTATCACAGTATTGCAGTAAATAGGCAAAAAAATGAACTACTTCAAAATTACTGTCGTTTATTTTCTGTATGTCCATTATCTTGATTTATTAAATTTCTAATTCTAATTATAAAAAAAATGACCGTCTTGACATCAAGCTTTCATTTATATAAATATAATAGTATACATATTGATAATATACACGATGATAATTTTTATTGTTGTTAAAGGTTAGGTTTTATTACAATAATCAGTATAATAATAAATGGGACATAATTTATGAGATGTTTTAAATTTAGAAATGTGCATTATACGCTTTTAACATTTTACTTATACTCACTATAGCTGTAATAATTTATCAAATTCTATCTTTTATATAACAATTTTTTTCAATATTCAATAGCTTCGCAATATGCCTACAATTAAATTATGTGATTTTAACCTTATTTTGGTAGACTTTATATATATATATATATATATATATATATATATATATATATATATATATATATATATATATATATATATATATATATATACATATATATATATATATATATATATATATATATATATATATATATATATATATATATTATATTATTATATCATACTCCAGTACCACTAGAGCATTACGGAAAGTCCTATGTTGCAGTGATGATAATGCACCACTCGTCAACTATAGTTTATTAGAGCTCTGGAGGGACATGTTGATGATTACTTATAATACAGAGTAGGACAGCATAATTTAATTTGTTTTGAGAAATTATATTTTATGTTTTTCTTACTGTATTGTATAAAATATCATGTCGGCCAATTGTCGGCTTCTATTGGGTGAACGATTTCTGGTGTTTACTCTCTCCAATATAGCAATGGGTATGTTGGACATTTTTCACGTTTTACAAACGTATCGATGAATCAATTATATTGATATGGAGGACAATCAACCCAAATCTAATTCAACTAGTGTATCGAAGATGGATGCCGACATAAATGTATAATATTAATGTGTATCGTATAGGAGTAGCGTGATGGGCTCATAGTGACACCGGGTATGATAATAAGCGCATCGTTATAGATAAAGAGAGTTAAGATAAGATGTATTTGATTAGTAAAGTTAGGGGCGGGTTAAAATGTTGTTAGTGATGGTAGTTATAAGACAGTGCAGGCTTTGAGTGTGGCAGCTGTGGTGGTCGCTTGTCGCTTCATGTTATCCAAAGGAGAGTAACGTCTTGCGTGTGTTTTGCTCACTATACAACTAATACTTACTAACTACACATATTATACTGTATAAGACTACAACTTGTCCGGCAAACGGCAACCAACGGATTGATTAAACGAGCCTTTGAGCCTTTGTTTTCGACAAGCCGCACCGCCACTCTAATTTGCACCGCAACCGTCAAATTAAACCCCCCAACCATCATACCGTGTAAATATTCACAAAAACATGCTTTTCATTCCCTTTCACACATTTACAGATTTTAAGAGTTCTTTTTACAATAAATATTGCATTTATTTTTTTATTTTATTCATAGATTTTAAATAAATATCGTGACGCCTTCCGTATTGAAGTCTCTTTGAAAGAGGTTTTGGGAGAATACAGTAGAGGTGGTTTCCCAGGCCACCACACAGCAACGGGTTTTTCAGTGCGACCACTGGGCTACAAGGCGGCTGTAGATTTTAGATTAAAAAAATTGAAAAAAATGTCTGAGGTCTTTCAACCAGGATCAGCTAGTTATTTTCAGAGACCAATACAAAAAATAAAAAATTACAGATAGAATAATTTCATCTTAGAAAAAATCTAAGATATTAATCTTGGAAAAACACATAATTTGAATCAGATATAGAGGAAGAATTACAATCACTGGAATTAATTGTTATATAATTTTTTACCCGGCTACAACGACATTTATCAAATTAAGTGAAATGCATTTATTTAATTATTTAAATAAACTAAATAAATTGATTACTTCAATTGTAACCATCAGATAACATTTGTAACCGGTTTTTGAACTCTTGCTTCCTAGGTCTGATTTTTAACTAAATATAAACCCAGAAACTAGGAATTCCCCAAGAATCTTAAAAATTTGACAATTCATTAATATATTATATTATAAAATATTATTTAAAACAAATCAGGATTCATTTTTTAATTTATTCTGTATAATATTTTCATCTCAGGACAATAAAAATGCTAAAATTGAAATAATATTATGAAAACAATAAATAGAATGAGAACTTAAATTCGACAAATCTTATTATAAATTCATAATACTAAGGAACTACATACTTTAAATTAATAAAATAAATAAAGGTAAAACTAAGGTAATTTATGTTAATTTAGGTTAATTTATGTAAAATGCATTAGAAAAATTTTAAAGTATGTCTAGGATACATTTAATAATGCTTTAAATCATCGCTTATCATTAAAATATACATTTTTACATATGTAAAAATACTGTGAATATTTGAAAAAAAAATCTATGCCGCTTTAATTTTGATTATTTGTTAACAATATAATTTTTTTTACATTTTTAAACATTCTACATATTTCATATAACTGCTGTAGATTACAACAAAACTAGCACTTGTTGGATCGGGAAATGTAGATGATACGATATACGGAATAGAATTACAGTCTTCTTTTTTTCCGCACGAGGCTTTCTCTGGAGTGTTTTCTTTATATATTGTGTGTATTATACGAAAATGTATATTTCATGTGAAGACGGCAATGTTTTCGGTGTGGACGTAAAAAAGCATTCGGCGTAGCACTACGGCTGACCATACACTGCTACGATACTATTCTTAGTCCCTAAGGACCTTACTCGACGATGTTACTCAAATTTCCGGCACATCCCTGTTGCTATCACCATCGTTCAATAAACTTATCGTTAAAAAATATATTTTATTAAATCAATGCAAGTCTGATTATAAATATGCTGTTCAATAGATCACATATTAAAATTTTAAAAACAACCTACTTGTTATCCTTAAGGGATATTCGGGCGTCGATTTCGAAGCGGAAAAGGAGCGGCACCCTAAAATCCATGAAACCGGATCTTGGCGATTTTCCTTTGTGTCGAGGTTTTTGTGTACGAAGAAGGGCCTTTCGTGAAAATGATAAAATGTTAGACGACCGCGCATAAAAAATTATGTATTCTTCAACAAACAATTGCTACGCTTTGTATGTGCAACCTTTTTATTCTTGCATTATTGAATTATTGTTTTATTATACATCTATTCATTTTACACACCTAGAGAAAATTTTAATAAACAGTAAAATACAGTTGGCTCTTTGGTTTATGATCTGTTTGATTTTTTTAAAATTAAATTGTTGTGATATCCATGATTTATTAGTTACATTTAATATGTTAATAAAGATTACCAAGCCACTATAAAAATAACTGGATATAAAAATCTGAATTTGAAATAATCATGATAGATAAGAGATTAAATTTAATAATATTGTGTAAAAAATACATTTATAAATTAAATTTGACTATTTTATAATATGTATTTTAACATGAGGTCATTAAGTTAAATTATATATGATTGTCTTTTAATTTATAAACTTATTCTGTTATATATTTTATTTGGTTGCGTGTATACCACCGTTGAGTAAAGACGTATAGTAAAGTGCTCCCGCATGGTGTCGCAAGTTCGAAAGTGACGAGTGCACAAGTGACACAACCACCAAACCGGTCTTGCTCCGATTTCTCCTGTCCGGTATCATACTGTTCACTTATATTACACTGTAATTTCTCCACACTATATACAAGACAATGGAACTGGATCATCAATGTCCTGTTGCCGCATCGACTACAAATACGCTAGATTCTTGGATCAAAGCCCCGACAAAAACAAAGAGAATATCCAGTCCGGAGAATGCCAGTAAAGCCAAACAGGCATGCCCAAATAAGAACTGGCTTGCTGTGCCAACAGCAAATCGCTTTCAACAATTAGAAGACAAACAAGAGGAGCAGGCGATTGGCAAAAACACGCCAAAGCCACCACCTATATTTGTGCACGCAGTAGAGAATATAAAACCACTGACAGACTTCTTAGAGCAAGTAGCTCAAGGAGCATACTACATTAAACAGCTGGGTAAAACCCAAGTAAAAATACAGATCACTAAGTCTGAAAAATATATACCTGTAATCACAGGTTTAAAAAATAGAGATACCGAGTTTCATTCGTATCAGACGAAAGAAAGCCGATCATATAAGGCTATAATAAAAAACCTTCACCACACGGCAGATATCGCCGAAATAAGCGAAGAGCTCGCAAGTCACGGCCATGATGTTATCAGAATAACAAACATGTTGCAAAAAACAACAAAACCCCACTGCCTATGTTTCTTTGCGAATTGAGACAAAAAGAGAATAACAAAGAAATTTTCAAAATTGACACCATACTTAGGTGTAAAGTCGTAATCGAGCCACCAAGACCTCAAAAAGAGGTCATACAATGTAAAAAGTGTCAAAGATACGGACACACCGCGAAATATTGCAACAGGACTCCGCGTTGCGTAAAGTGCGCAGGTGAGCACGCAACAACTGATTGCAACAGAACAACAAGAGACAACAATGTGAAGTGTGTCAACTGAAACGGGAATCACCCAGCAAATTATAAAGGTTGCGAAACACGCAAAAAGGTACAAACAAGCCAATTCCCCGTATTAAGAAAGAAAATAATTTCAAAACAGACAAACAACTTGACTAACACTACAACTTTCAAAACCAATGACATGCCAAAGTCGTATGCTCAAGCCACCAAAAATATCGAGCCAACTCCCGAAAAACCACAAGACAATATTATAAATAATTTAATAATTAAAATGGACAAACTCATTGAACTTGTCATGAAAACCATGGACAACATGACACAGATCATGGCAGCTCTTGTCCTAAATAAAAAATGATTCCATTATTAAAAATATGTCTTTGGAACGCCAACGGTCTTGGACAACATAGCCAAGAAATAAAATTATTTTTAAAAGAAAAAAACATTGACATAATGCTTATATCGGAAACACACTTTACCGAAAAAAGCTACATAAAAATTCCCATGTATACTATATATACGACGAATCACCCCGATGGAACTGCGCATGGCGGAACAGCGGTGATAATTAAAAACACTGTGAAACATCATCTCACTGAAAAATATGATCGAGACTTTCTCCAAGCAACCACAATTGCTGTCGGAGATACAAATAATTATGTATATATATCGGCTATTTACTGCCCACCCAAACACTCGATTAAACGAGAACATTTTGACGATTACTTCAGAACACTTGAAGCGGATAAATTCATCGCAGGTGGGGACTTCAATGCCAAACACCAACAATGGGGGTCTAGACTGGCCACACCCAGGGGGAGAGAACTGTATAAAAGTATGGCAAACAACAAGTTGACTCATCTATCGACTGGTGAACCAACATATTGGCCTACAGATAGAAGAAAAACACCGGACCTCATAGACTTCTGCGTAGTGAAAGGAATTCCAATCGAAAGACTGAGCGCAGAATCTTGCCTCGATCTGTCATCAGATCACTCACCTGTTATTATTAAATACAGCTTGCTACAACCAATTATCAAACCCAGTAAATTTACACTCGGTAACCGTCACACAGATTGGGAATATTTTAGACATATCTTAAATGAAAATTTGAAATGTGATATACCATTGAAAACAGAAGACCAACTTAACACCGCAGTTATTCACTTTCAAAATCAAATTCATTCCGCAGTGAAAAAAGCCACGCCCAATATGTCAAAAAAACCACACTCAACAGATGATTTTCCCCGCTGGATTCAGGAAAAAATACATGAAAAAAGACGCATTCGTAAAGAATGGCAAAATACTCGAAGCAAGGAACTCAAGAGAAAACTGAACGAAGCAATAAGAGATATTAAAAATATCCTATGTGAATGGAAAAATAAAGGGATTCAATCCTATCTGGAAGGTCTTACAGCAACCGACGCTACAGATTATTCTCTATGGAAAGCTACAAAAAAACTAAAACGGCCCCAAATATCCATACCGCCCATCAAAACGGCTGACGATAAATGGGCAAAAACTACCAGAGAGAAATCAAACGAGTTTGCGAAACATCTCAAGGAAGTATTTACACCAGCGGAAAGGATGTGTTCCCCTGAAGAAGAAAGTCACATTCATAATTTATTAGATAGTACGGAACATAAAGAAAACTATTATGTCAAAATTGGACTTCAATGCGTCAAGCATGTTATAAAATATGAAGTACGCGCAAAAAAAGCGCCAGGACATGACATGATTACCGGGAAGATAATCAAAGAATTGCCAGATATCGGATTAAGATTTCTAACCATAATATTTAACGCGATACTTAGAATGGGTAGCTTCCCTAGACAGTGGAAAATAGCAGAAATTATTATGCTACCTAAACCAGGTAAACCACCCGAAGAAGTCACTTCATATCGACCGATAAGCCTCCTGCCAATATTTTCCAAAATATTTGAAAAAATTCTACTGCGCAACATGAAACCAATACTTTTTCAAGAACACATGATCCCTGATCATCAATTCGGTTTCAGAGAAGCGCACTCGACAATTGAACAAGTTCATCGAGTTGTGACGATCATAGATCGCTCCATACAAGAAAAAAACTACTGTTCAGCAGCATTCTTAGATATCAGTCAAGCTTTTGACAAAGTCTGGCACCCAGGCCTGCTTTATAAAATCAAAGGAAAACTGCCCAAAAACATGTATGATATTATCAAATCGTACTTGACCGATAGACAGTTTTTTGTTAAATATGACAACGAAACTTCAAATCTTAATACCATAAGATCTGGAGTACCGCAAGGGAGTGTACTAGGTCCTGTACTGTATCTAATATATACAAACGATCTCCCAAAAACCGACAACACAACACTGGCTACATACGCTGACGATACCGTCATACTCGCTTCGGACAAAGATCCAACAGCTGCCTCACAATTCCTCCAGAAACACCTTGACGCAATACAGAAATGGCTTGAAGTATGGAGAATTAAAGTAAATCAAACCAAATCGACACACGTGACATTCACAAACAAAAAACAGACATGTCCACCAGTGAAAATTGGTGGGAAAAATATTCCACAAGAAGACTCGGCTAAATACCTCGGTATACACCTTGACAGAAGCCTAACATGGCAAAAACACATTAAGACAAAGAGACTTCAAATGGAACATAAAAAAAGACAAATGTACTGGTTGATTGGCAGACATTCCCAACTCACACTTACAAACAAGCTATTGCTGTATAAAGCAATAATCAAACCCATTTGGACATATGGATGTCAACTGTGGGGGACAGCTAAGGATACTCATATCAGCAGTATCGACAGGTTACAAAACAAGACCCTGAGAGCAATTTTAAATGCTCCATGGTATGTACCCAACTGGGTCCTATTACAGGACTCTAAAACAATGACAGTACGCGAAGAATTGAAAAAATTCAGCGAAACGTACCAAAGTAGATTAAAAAGTCACCCGAACGTACTAGCGAGGGACTTATTGACCGTAGACTACGCAAGACAACTTGACTTGCCAGCAAGATTCAAGGACTGACAATGGTGTTTACTTGATAAAACAGTATGAACACTTGAACACTTATAACCTAAACACAACGCCGGGATTGAGTCGTCACTGGACAACCAACCCTCAAGACAATGTGACAACAGACGACGAGTAAGATGTCTTTAGACAGGGTACTCAAAAATATAAATAAAAAAAAAAAAAAAAAATATATATTTTATTTATTTGAGATAACCAATATTTCATGTTTGATTAAATGAGATTTTGTTAGTATTTAATATTTTTTATATTAAAATATTTAAACGTATTGAAAGTAAATGTATTTATTATTGATGGGTCAGTAATATAAAAGCATATCTGCAGAAATCAATACTATCGATAAAACAAGTTTTAAATTTATTAGAAGCTTATTTAAAATAATGATTTATATGTTTTATTATAATAAAAGCATTAGCATATTAATTATTAAATGAAAACAATAAAGGAACACCAATCTTTCAGGTTGAAAAATATTTATTATCTACTCTTCTTATGTAGATACATTTTTGTATTACTGACCCATTTAATACGAATATTATTAGGTATCATAAAATACATTTTAAAGATCGTGATGTGATTTTATTGAAGCATTATCGAAGGGAGTACGATGGTATTAAAATGCATCCTGCAATTATGTGACAGCTACTCGGGGCAAACTTTCCGCTTGCCTACGAAGAAGTTTTTAATGCAAAAATTTAGGAAGCGTGCAGTATCACGGATGCCAAATATCCAAAGCTCTTTACGACCATTAAGCCAGGGGAAAAATTCATACCAGCCAGACTATACCCGAGTCGATTCCCTGGAAACTAATTTAGACTAACTTTTAAGAAGGCCCAACTGAAAGCTGATTACTTCACCTGAAATTAACTTCCAGCTTCGATCCGACTATGTTCGTTCATCCGGAATTAAACTCACTTCACCTGTGCTTATATTATTTTCCTAAAAGCTTATCGATTTATTTTTTACATTGGAAATTAGAATGTGGGCTGAAGAAAAAAATTCGGTTCACTTGGGATGCGAACATCATTTGGTTAAGTGATTTCGTGCCATATCTTTCACTACATCCACTGTGTTAGCTACTATAAAATATCATATTTTGTGTCACGGATAACATATTGTGCAAGTGAAATATGTCCCATTTTAATAATGCCGTATACAACCAATACAGTTTGAAATATAAAAGTTCAGAAGATTGTACGCGGCGGAATTGGAAAGTATTTGTCAACAAACTTGGAGATTTCCACTTAGTTTATATTTTTAAAACATTGTACTGGATGGATTGCCCACCTATAGGGACATGTAGTATTTACGTAGGGCTATTTTTTCGTTCACCGGAGGAGGTAAACAGCCTTACAGTCATTTGTCTTTTCTAACAATAAAGGGAATATATACGTTTTCTTGTATTTTTCCATTCCTCTCCTCTTCGGCAGATAAAGCTTTATTGCGTTTGCCAAACAGCGATTAATAAACCAGGGACAAATGTGACGCACTCTTTGCTTTTTTAGATTATTTTTATTGTAAGCACATATTATTTCAACGACACTGATTTATGGACACTGAGGAAAAATTAAGCGAAAATGTGTCTTAAATTTTCGACCTTCTCAATATGTTGAATAAATATAATAAGCTTTATTATGAGAGTTTAAATAAGCCACTAGTTTATTATTTATTAAATTTTTTTGATAAAAGTCCAATAAGAATATGAATGTAGACTATTATTATTAATTGATAAGGAATATGTATAAGCGGAATCAAAATAAAAATCTACATATTATTTTATAACATCATCAAAATGGAAGATGATTGTATTTATTTGACTTTGTTTTGATAATCAATTATATATTACAATTTATTTGTATGAATAAGTGTGAATGATACAATGATTAATAAAACAACAAATTTTATTAATTAGACTTAGGTGTATAGAGTATATAAATATTTTTTACCTATAATTAATATGAAGAATATGCAGTTATAAAAAGTATAAGGAGAAAATAAAAACCCATATATATAGCTTAGAATTAAGAGGATCCGTTATAGGCATTTTTAAATTTATTTTTTATTATTTTTAAGAGAAAACAGTTTTCTGGAATACCAGAGAACCTACATCTCTGACGGAGCTTTTTTTGAGAGTTTGCAGATACAACAACCTGTTAATTGATTGTCTGTTGTTGATCTTAACTATTACTAGTTACACAGGTCACAGACTTAATAATCAGTAATTACCTTACAATATAGGAAATCAGAGTAAACCTGGATCAAGACGATCGATCGTGATTTTATTAATATTATTCCCGATCACCCAGTCGTAATAACTGATTAAATCAATTTAATAAAATTGATTTGAGCGGGATGAATCCATGATCACAGTATTTGTTGCCACGCGTCTTAACCCCTGAGCTACATATAACTCTGGTATGTTTGCCAATGTTGGAGTATTCTATGAATTGTCAAGTTTCTCATTATTCTATTCGTGTACAACAGTTATAGTATTTATTTTAAATATTAGAGTGTGAGAAAAATGGAGTGGTGATATCATTGGGCACATTTATTTGTATGTAAAAAAGGTTAATTGTAGTTTAAGAAAGCCACGTGGAATCGACATGTTAGTTATTTAAGACATCACGTGTGCCACAAACCAGCTTCGGTGACTTGAATAAGTTAACATTGCCTTCAGCACAGTTACATGGAGACACGAATCTACGGTTTTTACTTCTATTCACATTACAGGTTTGTTTATTTTTATAAACGATAATTATATGACATCGTATTTTACACGAGGTGCGGCAATGTTGTGCATATAACCGCGGTTTGTATTGTGGTCGGTTGTTTCGTATGCAAGGAAATGTTGTTGAAATAGTGGTTACATTGGAAAAGGATAGGTATTATTTTCCAGAAGAGAGAATTCACGTTTTCCATTGGTAGCGATGAATTTTTGATCCTTCTACGAGAAGACTGCATTATTGAGTCTCGATTGTGCACCGCGAACTCAAACCACCAATAACGATCATCTGATTTCAACCGCATTCTAAACTATTCTTTTATATATACAATAATCAAAAGAAATTTCACATTTTTTTAATTTTTATCTTATTTAATAAGTAGAGATGGAAGCAGAAAATCGAGCAAGACCCGAAGAAAGTGAACCCGAGTAGAAAAGTTTGAAGTGATACTCAAAAAAGGCCAAGGGCCTCTACGATCCGTAGCACTAAAGAGGATACCATAAAAAATATACACCTCATAATCATCTCACATGTTATCTTGGACAAATAACATATTTAATAAATAAGCTTACATTTTCCAAATATTTCTGTGTTAAATTAAAACATTTTTCCAATATAAATATTTTAGGAAGTTGAGTAAGAAAACAAACATTCCTAGCGTTTATAATGATAATAAATCATTCGAAATAAATTAATTCAATTTCAATAATGTTTAATGAAATTTTCTAATATAGGAATTTAATATAAAAAATCTTTAATTTGAAATTTTAACTTTAAATAAAAACAAAACATTTATAAAATAATTTGCAAGAATCAGAGAGAAGAAGTCAGAGAAAGGCGAACAAAAATTAAAAAAAATGTTCTTTTATTTACTGAAACACATATTTTTTATCATTAAGTCAACAATAAAATATATACAAATATATATATATATATATATATATATATATATATATATATATATATATATATATATATATATATATATATATATATATATATATATATATATATATATATATATATTACATTGATGACTCAGATTACCGACAAGGTGGCTTTGTTCAAATTTAATCGCTGCAGTATTCACCTTTCAATCCATGAAATAACCTGGGTAGGGTAATAACCTGGATCGAGGGATTTAAAAAAATATGATTTCCGTCCCAGTTGCTAGGTAATAGATGATTGAATAATCTTGTAGCAAATTTAGTTTCGTCTGAATTTTGCAAGATTATGCGGGACGCTAAATAAACAGTGGCAAGAGGTATAGTAATTGATAATGACAGACAATGAATTATGAATCAAAGCACAATGTAATAATTCTTGAGGGAGGATATTATAAGTAACGGCAGGACTGTTAAGCCGATGGCTTAGTTTTAAATATGTAGTACACGTACGAAGCAACGCGATACAATATATAGTAAAGTAGAGCTTTCTTCAAAGATTCACCGGGCGTTACCTTTACAAAAGCCTTTTGGAACATAACAGAACGCCTTATTCGAGTACCGCGAGCTTATTCAACGAACATTATAATGCCGACATTTCATTGTTGGCTTTCTACTTCACGAATAATGAACAACCTTTGGAAGCTGTCACTAATTTTTAACTCGATCACATAGCTCTCTAAATATTTGCCATCTATTCATATTATATTAAACAGTATAATGCTTCTGTATTCTGTATTTAATGAATACATTGTTACAACATTTTATTTTAAAAATGTATAGAAAATAAGAAAGTTTGATTTTACTAAAGCTTGGGATTCCTAGGCGTGCGTCGCCCTAAACGTACGCAATAAAGACGGTAATAGAGATGCTTTCCTATACTTTTGATCAGTTTCTTGTTAGTTAATCTCACCCGAGGATCAGACAAGGCATTAACTAACAAAAAACATCATAAGTGTAGCTAAGTAACTCTACTATCGTATTTACGGTGTACATTTACGGTAACGTATGCCTGGGAATTCATTACTTTACTTAGACTTGAAAATGAAAAGGCCCAAAATTAACTTTGAATTAAATAGAGTAAAAGCAGATAAACCTTCTTTAAAAACATCAAAAATAGTGTGTGTACATATTGTAAAATATTATAAATAAGTTTTATGAGAATCTGTTCTAATCAATATCTAAAAAATACCTATATAAAATTAAGGTCCAAAGTTCAATTAAATCAACCAATTTAAATTGAATTTTATCCAATTTGCTTAATTACTTATAAATTGTATCAACTTATTCCCCTTGTTCTTTTAAATTTCATGTTTCCTTTAAGCCTAGTAATATTTATTTTATTATCCTAGATAAAGGAAGTAATTTCTACTGACTATATTTTTATAATGTAAGATAATGCAGCGACCCCAATATAAATTATTTATTTTATATGCAATGCTTACTTTGAGATATTTCCGACTGTAAATATAATAAACAACAATTATAAATTGTTGATAGTGTTGCTTCTTGGTGGAAAACCATAATTTAAGAAAATTGTTTGTTGTAAACTCCACAGTAATTTATTACTTACTTCCTTACCTTATTATTAAATTATTGTGGAACAATAATTAATTATATTCAATGTATGAACATCAAAATTTTATATTTATGGCCCTGTCAAAAACTTAAACGCTTTCGTGTGACGACAAGTAGTTTTTATTATAATTATTGTACTTTGTTTTATTTCCCAATAAACAAGCAAAATATGAAGGTAATATGTGAGCGACATTCATAAATGGATAGTCGTACGCATACAAAAGGGATGTAAATTTATTTTATTATTATCACGAGGAATGAAATAAGCTACGGGTTTCGTTTTGCATATATTTTTATACGAGAAGAGATATTTTTGTGGTTGATTGTAATCATACAAGGTTTTAAATAACGGTAGGCTTGGGACCCACGCTTCTCCTATCAGATGTTTTATGAGTTATAAAATCATAAAAGAATTGAACACATAAAACTGTAATTGCAAGATGACAGAATAAATATTCAATGACGGTTTTATACGTATGACAGTACAGTACATACGTATTGAAATGGAAAATTTGATAAAAAAGTTCTAAAAAAATAGTGTTTAAAATAGTAGTTTAAATTAACTGTTTAAAATTAAAATATAATCCATGGGGTTTTGGTTAATTTTTCATGAACACTTATAATCAACAATCAATACTTAATATTGTTAGTTTATATTAATGCTTAATTTAAATATCTTTTTAAGGAATCATACAATATTATTTGTGTTTCAGTAAGTTAAGACTCACATTGAGCAACTTAAATGATTTACTAGTCTAATAAGTGAAAAAAATCTTCTTAATTCATGACGTATTTAAACATACATATTGCAATTTATTTATTGAATATAATTTACAAAAATTGTTTTGATAGAATACTCAATGAGTGTAAAATTAAGCCTACAGGCATGGTCTTTTTATTTATTTTAACACGATAATAATTTATCTTGTTATTAAAGTTTACGTTTTTTTACAATAATAATTATAACAACAAGCAAGAAAAAGTAACAAAAACAAAATAGACATACAATAAATATAAAATGTAAGATGTTTGAAAAAAAATATTTGACAGAAACAGCTGATTCCAACTTACGCGAATTAAGTTTTACTCATTATCTAGTGTTTTAAATAAATAAAAAATATTAATAGTGCTTTTTTTCGAGTTTGGGTACCCATCTTGGAATCAGCTGTTACTGTGTAGTACTCAGAGTACTCAAATAATTGATAATTTTATTTAAAAAAAATATTAAATATTATCTTTCACTTACATTTGCGATAACCCACCACCCCCTAAAATATTCTCAATTAGTTCAAGTCCACCCTGTATTATTTCTCTAGTTGTAATCATGGGCAGCTCGTGATAGGTTGTACTTAAAATAATTTTAGAAGATCATTTATATAAATACAGAATATTTTTCACGGTGCTTTTTTAAAGGGAGTTTAAATTTCCCAAAAAGTCAAATAATACTTTACTAACTCCAGGAGTTTTCTAATTCATAGAAGATGATGTTTTTCACATCCAAAGAAATTATTGATAGTAGGTATTGGTTGCTAAATTTCTTTTTCACGGGGTATGCATATTTGTAACTGCAGTTAATTTACAGTATTATTTTTAGTAGCTGTTGCGGTGTTTATTAAGACTTCTAATTTTCTAGTTAAAGACATCTGAAAGTATTGAATGATGGCAGAAATCATGGTATGCATCTAAGAGGTTTATTCGTATAAAGTATGAGTGCAAGTAATATTTAAGTGAAATAGTATTGAGACATGTGGTGGTTCACACAATATCACACACTACCAAACCATGTCTCACACGTCTCTTCCACTCTACAAAATTGAAAATGTTTTTAAAATTGAATTTACCTTAGCATTGCCTCTCCTACCTTCTCCTCTCGAGGATTTCACAACGTTCAACTTTAAACCCGGCCGAAAACCTGTTCTGCTATTTAAACTTGTCTCTCAATTCCGAAGAAATTTGCCTTCAACAAAGTCTTTCACTGTTGTTCAACATTATTTCTTTAGCTGAATACAAGCAACAATTTCACAAATTTGGGCTTTACTCAAAATATGTTGTTCTTACATATTTTAAATATTTTCGGCGCAATCAGACGATTAAATTAATTCATGAATTTGAATAATAGTAATACTATTCGGCAAATATGTGTTTGTTCAGAATCAAAAGCTTCTTCATACACAGTTGTTGTAATAGATTCTCTTACTTCAATCAAAATATCGTAAATTTATCTAATTGCCCCGATGCCTGTTTTAGGATGATTGTAGAGGAAATGTACGTTTTTATGATTTTACTCAATTTAACAAAAACTGGATTTGGGATTTATATACAAGGCAAACATTAGCTAATTGAGAAAATTTATATAGATTTTTATTTGAAATGACTGACAGTGTCTTAAATTGAAACAATCCTGAAAAAAATGAATTACTTTGATATAAAAATGATATTTCGGATAGATATTAAAAATTCTAATACTGTGGTAATGGGCTAAAAAGATGATGTAATCGGTTATTTTGATTGGCAAATTGGGACCAATATTAATCCAAATCCAAATGAATTGACTTGATCCAAATGAATTTACTTGATCCAGGTTGACTCTGAATTCGTGGATTATAAAGTAAATACTAAGGTAATTATTAATTCGCACAAAGTTGTACTGTCGATGAGCTGTGTAACATGTAAAAGTTATGATATCAATGACAATACAATGAATATTACGAGAAACCAATTTAATTTAAAAAATGTATTTGTGTAAAATTAATCATTCGTATTTGAATATACCAAGCAATTTTTGATTTAATAATGTTTGAATGACAGACAAAAATGGCAATCCGATCGCTTGCGATCCTCTTTTATTGTGAACCATATCAAAAAAAAATCATTGCTCAACCTTAATTAGCCAGCCTTCTTGGAGCCGCCTTGTGGCCCAGTGGTTAGTGTAACGGATTCGTGAGTGAAGACTCCCGGGTTCGATTCACGGCACCGGAGTCACTTGGTAGATCTAGCTTAGCAAACTAGATCTTAAGTACTCATTGCTGTGTGGTGGCCTGGGAAACCATCTCTACTATATTCTCCCGTAAAGGCCAAGGTGGCCTGGCCAACCCCTTATAAAGGGACTCCCGTCAATAGGAAAGGCGTCACGGTATTTGATAAAAGGGTTAATAATTATTCAAATAATACATTTTCCTCACCACAAGTCTCCTTAAAATAATCTAATTTATTTTAAATACATTATGTATGTACAAAAGCTCGGATATTTAAAATTTTATGAAGAAGTAGGTTATCCAAAATAAAATGTAATTATAAATCACCGTTTCTTACAACACCCAAATTGATTTTTTTAAATATGTTTGCGATAATATCCATAAAATAATCTCACTCATTAAAAGTCCATATTGTAGGTACATACAATATATTCAAAAAGCTTGCCTTGTCTTTTGTTTTATTTATAAGCCACTCACTAGATTATATTTTAAGTTAAAAAATATTTGAATTTTTCCGGTACATGTGTTTTTTTCGCTAATAGCTTATTAAATTTTTACTTGACTTCCGTCAATAGGGAAGGCGTCACGATATTTATTTATATTTATTATTTTAATTCTTTAGATGTTATGGTGCAGTGACTGACAGGCAAACTGCAAGCAAAAAGTATCTTCGAAAGCCAGCGCAGCAAGTAAGCGAGGAGCAAGCAGCGCGTATGGTTTCAATTAAAAGTTAGTCACGGAGAGAGGGAGAGATAGAGAGTATAGAATGATAAGGGCATCAATCTGTCGCATATTCTTGAGAAGTGTGCAAGAAGAGAAACGTGTGTAGAGGTGACGTCACGTCCGGCAGGCGAGATAGAAAGGGAGCCCGATACAAGAGAGTGAGATATGTGTACGAAGTAGGCAGTCAGAGGGTGAGAACTATGCAGAGGAGAGAGGGCTGTGCTGAGAGTGGTGAGGGTTGTCGGTCGTGAAAGCCTCCGTGAAGGCTTCAGTGCCACAGCGTGCCGTGCTCCAAGCAGCACGCGCTACACGACATGAACACGTTGACTGCTACGAAGCGACTAAACAAATACAACACAACCACCTACATCTCCTAGTAACTACTAACTACTTTATACCTAGCATGTGCGTACCTTCACTAACACTATATCGGAAACAAGTGGCTTATGACTGTCGTGTCCTTTTACTTTGAAACTCGTGTCTGTGTGTCTTTCAGTTATATGTGCGTGTGTCTAAGTTTCATTCGACTTTAAGTTTATCTAAAGCGACGCCGTTTGAGTTTTTATAAAGGCGCCGCTGCACATTTTTGGTGTTAAATGTTGTCCGCTAATTATATATTCACACATTATATAGAGATATACAAATAAATATATATATATTTTTCAAATCAGGACCTGCTGCTGAAAATATCTTTTTTGTTGACACATCACGGTTGCCTTAAATTAATCACATACAAGTACTGTTAATAGTGTATATAGAGAGAGATTATTAGTGATCTGTTAATTCAAAACACCAAACTATCGAACTGTATTGATAACTCTTATGGCCTTGTTGAGTGACTGATGCATTACAGGGATCGTATTAGTGACTTTGTAGTGTCTGAGTGAATATTACTACAACTTTTTACACACAAGCTGACTTACTACAAACTTTACTAAATGTTGCTCGCAAGTGTGGCGCCCCAGCTAGGTGAGTCTATTTACAAATAATTATTACAATATCTTTATTTTATTTAAATTTTACATTTTTCATATAATACAAAACATCTTATGAATTACACATAGGTGTACGTTACTTAGGGTTAGGTATGGGGAAACAAATAAAAAACCCATTTACAGATATCAAGATTAATAAACAATAACAAGAATAGACTGTACTTCAATCACAAAGTATTATGATTAAAACTAAATAACAGATTGATTGGGTAACACCAAAAGTGAATTAGTTAAGAAGAAGTTATTAAATTTTCTAATAATATCAATTTTGGAGGTTCATTGGTAAAATGAACTTACGTTACTTCTAATCTTATTTGGCTTAATTTACATTCTTTATAATCGGGTTCGTCAGGAAGTTAGTCTTTTTAGTGTAATGTTTATTACTCAAATTTGCGATATTTGCGTTATCATATTTAACTTTATGTCCTCGTGGCATTCTTTGAGATATGTACCTTGTTCAAGATCTAAATAATTTATTACTTATACAGATGATCTCCGAAAAATCCATAATCATAATAAAAATTTGCAGATTTGTGTTTTGTGTTATTAATTCATCGATATATTAGTCAGTGATACAATTGCTTGAATATTCCTATGTCAGCAAGTTGTTGTCTAGAATAATAACATTACTATCGAGTGACTGATGAAATTGTTCCGCTCCAATATACACCAAGCAACTCAAACTATAACTCAACTAAAAGTCTGCTTGTTGAATTTATTTATTTTAGTCGCTCATAAGAAATGATGAATGATCTGCAGTCGGGCTACATAATAGAAAATTGATATTGGGAAGGAATAATATAATCAGTAAATGCTGAACCCTACTATCTTAATATACATTATACTAAGGATCCAAGTTTATATCAGATGATCCCATCATGCGGCTTTGTCGGAACACTAATAAATAATTCATCAACTTGACGTGTAACATTCAATGACTGATGAAATCATCGGATTTTTATAAGATTCAATCAAAGGTGAAGTAACCTTAATTACCTATGTAATTAATAATAGATAAGTACAAAAATAATTGACTATTAGTATCTTCATACCACTCATGAATTCATTATATAAAATAAATAAACGCATTTCTTAAATAAGGAGATTGACAGTAAGTGAAAATTATACCCAATCAAATAAATCGTGTATGTGTTTATTTAAAATATTTTATATCATAATCGAAAGATACTAAATTATAATAAAATGTTACTCGATTGGAATCACAAGTTTACAATACCTTAATAAAATACATAATAAATTTACGATGTATTTATAATAACTTATTACAAATTATAATAATTGATTTGAGAGCTTTTGATTCTGAAATCTTCTATTGTACTGTAATTCTAATAAGAAAATATAAATGATGAGGTATAATTTTCATTAAAATAAGAATTAAAATAATTTAGTAATGAAATGATAATTTTGTCTCAGTGATTACATCTTCAAATGATAATTATAAACTTTGACTTCATATTAATAATGTGTCTATTATAAGACTTATGATCAGGTGACTCAATTGTATTATTTGTTTATTAATTTATTATAAAAATATGCCAAAAACATACATTTGCGATATCTTAGCACCATTTAAAATATTCTCACAAGGGCGGCGCGAGGAAAAGTTCAACTTGTTTATTTGAATGATTTACTAAAAATACGACATAAATCAAATAGTGTGGTATAAATACAAGTGAAAGGCAATAAAAGTAGAATAGAGAACAATAAAGAGCAGGCAGTAGGTAGAAGTAGGTGAAGAAAGGGTAATTCTGAAGTAGCAAGCAGCTGCCACGAACATGGCAATTTCCCCCTTCAATATTATAATGTTATATTCGGATATTCTGGAAAATTTCCCCTTTTTCGTGTGACTTTGGCTATAATTTTGTTGAGCACATACAAAACTCACATACATTTATGTCGGAATTCGGCCACGACGCATACGTTTGCTTGTCGTACTCGTCTTTTACTCTTACTCTCTTATTCCAGCTAGCGATTGAAAGAAGAACGTGCGATGACTGGGAATTACTATTTGCCATAGAAATCAAAAAAATCTATGTTCAAATAGTGGTGGGCCAATTTCCACCCTCTTTCTGCAAGATTGTCGATCTGGAAGGTCAGGCGCGACTCTTGTACATAATATATATTTTTAGCTTAGCTTCACAAAAAAAAGTTTTATTGAGGGTTAAAAAATACGGAATTCCCACCATACACTACCTGAATTGATAAACTTTCATGTCGGTCACAAACTTATACTTTCAGCCAAATATATTGAAACCATTTCAATAACACACATATTATTTTTATCGAATTCGTATGTACCTTGCAAGAGTAATAATAAAAAAAAAAAATTTAATGAGAAGCGATAATAAAAACAAATAAATCACAAAAAATATATTTGATACAACGTCTTTAATTTATTAAATAAGGGGAAAAAGTTCTCTGAAATTCCAAAGAACCTACATCTTATTACATAATAACTTATTCTAACTACAAATTAGGTATATATTTACAACATTTACAAAATATAGAAATAGATAAAAAAATGAATATCTTTTACAATTTGATACTCGTTTGAATTAAATTTCGTGGCAAAATCATGCAAATTACCCAAAAAAATTCATATCATAAAATTTGTAAGAAAATAAATAAATATAAAAATTTGTATATGCAGGTTTTTAATTCGAGTTATTAATTATTTTTAACTCTTTAAATGAAAACAACTTTAAATTTTAGAAAGATTTGTTATTTGTAAAAAAATATTGAGTAATAAAATATTAAGGTTAATAATATTATTTTAAATGAATCCAATGATTCACATCCTGAACGATATACCTATATTCTTGGTTTTATTGAGTTAGCAAATAGGTTGAAATATAAATTTAAAGAATAGTGTATATTTTTCCAGACATCAAGTTAAATGTTAACTCTACGAAATTTCTATTTTTAATTCAATTAATTCTAAAAATAGATGTCAAGATAAAGTTACTATCCAAATTTGTATATTTGCCGCACCCATTTTCGTGTCGAGTAATAATGAGTCATGATTTAGTAAACTTAATCACAAACGGGGAGATCAGTCATTAATTAATAAAGTAGTTATTTATTAGATACGGTGTTTTAATCAGCAGGCCAGTTAATTAATAATAAGAGTGGCTTGTTGAAATTATTAAGACGAGGTAAAGCTAACCGAGGCTCTATTTCACTTCTCTCTTCCTATCAATTATTCAAAGGTCATTTCGAATGGGATATTCTACAGCACATTTATCAACTTTTAATTTAAATAACACGTTAGACATTGAATGAAATCTTATATAGGACATAACATCGATTGTAAAAAGGCTGTAAAACGAGTGTCGGACTGAACATAACTTTATAAAGTTAAAGCAGCCGGCTGTAAAATATAAAAGGCCGTGCATAAAATAGATGATGCTCGTAAATGTTTCAAAGAGGCCCTTTTGAAATTCAGGTAAATTTGCACGAGTATTTGTTTTATTAAGTCCATTAGAATGGCATTAGTTGATATGTGCAATGGTGAAAAGTGGCGCTCTGGGATGACGGAACCTTATAAATATTTCATCGCTTGGAAACAGACAAGTCAAGATGAAAATTGCTTTTAAATAATGCACAAAAGAATTACAAATGAATTAAGGCACGCTCAATGAATATGTCCGAGTCTCTTTTTCCCATTTAAATTCATTCTACCTACATTTTGGTGTTACCTAAAAATAATATTTCATTATAATAAATTCGAGCTGAATATTTAGTTCTATCAAAAAGGTGTTAAAAATTAACAGGTTATATAAATCATGCTGTTTTAATGGTGAAGCGTGCACCCAGTAAATAAAACATTTTATTTATAAACACATTTCGATAACGAGGAATTATTATTTTAAATATGCATTCGTAAAAAAAAGTTTATTTCTGCGATATTTTCTGCACTACTTTTAATATAACAAATAATTTTTTATTGTTGATTTTAATAGATTAGGAATGTGAAATCTTTATCTTTGGATATAAAAGATTTAATATGATAGTTTTGAGATGAATATAACTTAGTTAAACCCAAATTTAACCAAAATAGCCTGTAGTAAATACATTAAATGAAATTGTTTTTAGACTTTTTATCAATGCGCGTTATCGAGATTGCCTATCTATCGTAGAGTATGCGCAGAAGACCTTAGTAAATAATGTATCTTATAAAATATAAAACAACATGAAATATGATAATTTAGTTAAAAAACAAGCATATTTGAATATTAAAAATTAAATATATAATTATTTCTCACAGTGTTATAAGAATCTTGCAAGAAATTTGAGCTTACGTTCACATTGGTGGGTCATATTTATAAAAAGAATGTTAATTTAAAATATTTGGTAATTTGGCAAAGAAAATAATGGTCTTATTATTAAAGGGTTGCAATATAGGGGTGGTGGTTTATTTTTTCTTTGATATTGTGCCTCAGCAGGCAACCTTATTGTGAACATTAGCCACAGGGACTACTTCACTTCGCTCTACTCTACTACACTTATTATATATTATCCAACCACAATATTACTATATTTAATAATAGTCATAAGCCTAAACTACTTTTTTCCATTATCACACTACATAACACTCACATCGTTAATGAATAGTCCTTGAAAATTGTTTCATATGAATGACGAATTTGAGGAACATCGTATGTGTATATAATTCGGGCCTGGATTCATACTATTTATATCTTATTTATATTAATTAATTTCACAACAATAAGTGTTATTTATAAACAAAAAGTATAAACAGGAATGAAAATAATAAATTATGACAATAATGAAGAGGTCAACTCTTAGCGAAAAGCTTAAAATAGAGTGTAAAGATAAAATGTAATACACCATAAATCTTAATGTTACACCTTGATATTATAATAATGACCAAAATTATATACAATTAATTCCGATATTGTCGTTTACAAAAACGAGTAGATTAAAATTCAGAATTTATTGTACACATATAAACATTTATTAATACATAATTTTGTATTTTCCCAAGAATTTAAGGGGTTGACAAAATATATTATTTAATTAAGAAACAAAAAAATAAAGTAACAGTTAAGATGTTTATTAATAAAATTCTATATTAATTATAATAATATTAGAAAAAAAGATCTGATTATTTAAATGCTGATAAGATAAAGGAAAGAAAAATGTATGTTCACTTATTTTATATAAAATTAAATGATCGTTTAACAAATTAATCTTGCGACGAATGTAAAAAAGCGTGCACCGCTTACAGTCAATTCCATAGTCTAGTAATTTTAAGAAAAAAATATTTTTTCTTGATAATAATATTTTACTTTGGACCAGTAAACATCAAGCGATTTAATTTAAATCCCACAGCTGGAGTCAGGAATACCTCGAGGACTTATATCTTAAATAGAGCTTGGGGAAACCAAATCGCCATTCAAGAGGTAATCCTTTACATTCTGTTCTTCTGGCGGTGTGGAATCAGTTCAATAATCCTTGCAATGTTCATTTTGGCGGAATGGATCTAAAATGAAAAATGTATCGGTGTTGGTACATAAAACAATATATTATAAAAGAAGTAGTGGTAAATACATATAAGGCAGCCAAAGATAGCAATCCCTAAGCGGATTTCCGAGCCGCAGAATACGAGTCAAAGATTAAGCGGTCGCTACTTTCATACTTTTATATTATTTGCAGCCTTAAACTTTACACTTTCTCTCAATTCACTATAGATAAAACCACTCACTTAAGATTCAATTTTATAAATAAATTATTTAATTTTTTTCGACAGTTTTAGGGACATTTGCAAAATTTAATACATCTAGTCTTATTATTTCATTGATTTGACTTTCAGGTTTGTTAAGTACTCCTTAGAAATTGAGCTTAATTGTGCATAATATTTTGACTTATAAAATGCGATTTCAAAATAAAATCAAAAATGAAAAACCCATTTATAAATAAAATTAAAACTAAAATATTGATTAGTTCATTTTACACACTAGACAGTTTTTATTGATTTCCCAAAGATTTTCAATTTGGTCTGAGGTGGTTTTTAACAATCACCCATTCTGGTTTAATAATTCGTTACATATTATTATATTTTAGTTAATTTTAGATTGAATAAACCCTTCGCTATCAATAAAAATTGTGTAACATTATGAGAATTGAGTTGTTTTTAGATTTCAAAATATATATAATTAACCCTTCAAAAGCACACTGCGAGAACTCTCAGGCTATTGTCCCATTTCTTTTACAGAATCTAATAAAAGCTTTTTCATAAATTTGGTTTCGAAACCCCGCGACTAAAAAACGAGAAGAAAAGGTTGGGTTAATTTCCGTCGAAGCCCTTTTTGGGGAAATGACTTTGTGTTTTCAGAAATCGATGCGATGCAAAACTTTTCTTATATGGTTTGATTTAACGCCTTGAAAGTATTTTAAATCAGCACATAAATGAGTTAGTTATACTGTTTTATTGAAGCATGTTAACAAATTTCGGCATCTGTGTTGTGTTATATATGAAATTTATGAAGCTTCATTATGCTAATTAAGCTGTACAACAAACAAAAAGCTAACGAAAAGCAACGTGACATTCACTGCATCGCAAAATCAAATCATCTACAAACAACATATTATTACTATATTAAAATAACAATACAATCAAGTCGTACAAATAAAAGTCGGTAATAAAACATGTTGAGTGTAAAGTTTATGTAGTAAGCTTTTCAGCAATTAAGCTTGTTTTATGACGTGAACAAACAATGTGGTGATGTCAATAAAGCTCCAGAGCTAAAAACCGACTCTTAATATATACAGAATATACTAGCATTAACCATTTATAGTATGTTTTCAAAATATGCATAAAATTATTAGAGCGCCAATGCATTTGTGGAAATGTGTATTGACAGCGTGTTTATTAATATCAATTTGTACCGAGCGTGAAAATGCTATCATTAATAATGTTTATTTTTCAAATTTAATACAACTCCATAAGCTTAAGTGCAAATATCGAATGACATGATGGTTGAATTCAATAAACATTTCTATATAATAAATATATTGGGACTTTCGAATCAGGATGGATAATCAAGTATAGGAAATAATTTGATTATTTTCTTTCACAAATTAAATAATTGGTGATGAATATAAACGAGAGCTTCTACTCATAAATATGTGTAGATATAAAAATTTGTTTGTCATATAGTGGGTGCACCATTAATTGACACCCTTAAGGAAATTTCTAACTTTTACTCTTTATAGGTTAATTGAAATTAATCAACGAACCCCAAATATTTTTTATGTAAGTCTGTGTTTCCTTGTTATTCAATATAATAAAAAAGCAGACGGCATTATAAACTTGTCAATACTTTTTTTATTTGAATAAAAAACACTTACGAAATCATTTGAATTTCTCCAGTAATTGACATGTATCACCAATAAGAGACAAAATTGCACCAGTAATTGACCTATAAAACATCAACACTAACTATCCAAAATGAAATATTTATATAATTAAAAAATATGACAACATGAAAAATACGATAAAATGTGTCAAATTATTCCTTGTTAATCAATGTAATGAAAAAGCAGACGCGATTAGAAACGTTTTAGTAATATTTTTATAAAAACAAAAAAACTAAATGGGTTTTTAATGGAACATGTGACAAACTATTGACATTTATTATAATTCAATGACTATCCTTGGTTTATTGTAAGTGCCGCCACACACATGAATGCTTTTCAGTGCTTCTCGTGTCTCCACCAATGAGAGTAATGCAAATAAAAACTAGCGCCAATCAGTGAAAGGCATTCGTTCTCTGATTGGCGGAGATACATTTAAGGCGCATCAAAAAGCATCCAGAAGCATGTCTGTATTGCGCCTTACACGTTCTTCTTAATGAAAATAATTAATTTATATGATTTTATGAAAAATACTTGCTTGTATTAATCATGAAAATTTTAATCGCTGGTATTTATTTAAACAAAGGCGTAGTTGGTTTTGCGGCCTCCAAAGGGAGATCTCCTCAAACCCTTCGTCCATAAGTTTAAAACTGTTGTTCAACTTGCCAAGTAATAATGGCGAGCTCGAATTTCATGTTGTGTAGTTTTTAAAACGGCATTTTATTTCAATGGCCGCCGCTTGTGGTTAGAGATTTAGAGTGAAACGTGCAGACCGAATAAAAAATACTTTCATAGTATGCAAAAACCACTATGTACCGACTTTCAGGTGCCAACCGAAAGGATTAACTACTCCAAATGAGCAAACAGTCTCAAAGAACATGATTCAATTACACTGTGGATAATTACTCAGTTTGTAAGAGGTTTATATGTTAGGTTTACACCGGCAGGTATGTATTTGTTAATCGAAGTGTTAAATTGCGCTTTGATATTCTGACTTCTAGCATGCGATGTCAGACACAGATAACTTTGTAATTGTAATAGTTTATAGATTATAATATTTAGTGTATACAAAGAGAATGATGATGCATGTGGTCATCATCATTGAGGCGTGATGAGGGAAGCTCCTATGCACATAACCTAAAGGGAAATCCATTTACTACCGATGAAAGGGACTATCATCACTACTTATATTTTTATAAAAATATTATAAGTATATTATATACATTCCGTTAGAGCATATCCATTTAAAGAATCAAGTACCTTAATTACAAAAAAATGTATTCAATTTAAAAAAAATAGGTTGGATAAAAATCATATTCACAAGAATTCTTAAAATACTCATTGCTGCAGTATAATATGAAAATATAAATTTATTTATTCAAACCCAACTTAATGCATCGTTAATTTTTTATTTGCTCCTACAATTTCCACTTAAGATTTATTTTAAAGTGGGGCTCGCTTTAACTATAACTTCATATTTTATACTTGGCACAAAATATTACTTGAATTCAATTTTGATAATGTTGGTGCCCAGATTAGCAGATCAAAAAGTTCAAAGCATTTAATTTATATGGGCTTTATTTTTATTGAATTACACATCATCAATATGAAAAAAACTCCTGCTAATTAAGTTATAAAATGTATTATACAAAACATCTTATGAATTGGACTTTAAATAGTGTACAAATATTTTTACATGAGAGTTTTAATTTGATATGAGAGAAATGTGAAATAATAAAAAGTACGGAAAAAAATAATACACATTTACTAATATTAAATTCTACATTAATAAATAATAACAATAAAAAATCGATATTAAGACGATCAATTAGGATTTTATTAATATTATTCCTAATCTTCCAGTCAAATCCATATTAACTAACATGAGAATTTTTATAACAATTGTATTTGATATGAGAGAAATATTGAATAAAAAAAAGAATGAGGAAAAAATAAAATATATATATAAAATAAAGAGTAATAATGTATAATAACAACATTAAACTCTACATCGAGGCGATCAATTGAGATTTTATTGATAATATTCCTGATCTCCAGTCAAAACAATATTAACATTGTATCTACGAAAAAAAAAAACATTTTTGAATAAATATTATATATAGCTTCAATTTTGATGATCTTAACTAGTTGTATATATATCAGAAGCTTGTTTATAAACATATTATGTGAAATTTTATTATTGAATATATTAAAAATTATATCAATGGAAAACAGTATAATATAAATAGTTGTACACATTATGACACATCCATGGAATAAATTAAGCGAGGTCGAGGATGGTCGAATCAAAGATAGTTTACATAGTGCATGGTTAGTATAAACACAATATAGTGTTTAGTTTATATGTTAAAGCACATATTGGACTCACTTGGTATGGGTGACCATTGCTGTCTTGATTACACACTGCATCTCTCCTATAATAACACCCGACCAAGAAACTATACATTATGGAAGCACAAGTGTGTTGGACATTCACATTATCTTATTAAATTATGACTAAATCAGGTGTACTCGAATAAATTCAATCGACAGGGTGGAGTTTGTTTAAAGGTGAATTGTTTGTCGTGGAACTGTGGATGAAATGAATGTTGGTAATTTTTCTTGTTGAATCAAATAGGTGGTGGCACGTTTTAGTTGACAAACGACAAGAAGTTTTCACTCTATATTCAAATTTAGTCGTCACGCATACAACACGACTAAAGCCACTTTGTTCCTTACAAATTGTCTAACTTCTGACTTCATACTACATCTATTATCTACACAATACAACAACTTTTCATATTATTTCACTAGTTCCGTCCTCACCATTATAACACATTTTATATAAATATAAAGCAGCTCTATTAGCTAAATTATTATATTATGATGCATTCAGATTCTCCATACCGTAAAATGAATAATAACTTGGTCATTAACTACGTAGTCATGCATTTATACCCTGATTACTTGGATTACGTTAGGTTAGGTTCAAATTGTAATCCAGTCAATTAGGCTTTACTCTGATTGCCTGGAATTTTAAGTGTACTCATTAGCTGATTAATAAAATATATTCAAATAATTCACTTGATGGAATTTCATTTTTATTTTTAAAAAAATTCGACCAATTTTGACAAAATTATTTATTGTTTAAGAGACTATGGCCTTCTGTATACATATAAATAAAATTTTAATTTTAGATTTAGATGAAGATAATGACAAGCTAAAAATTATCTAATTTTTATAAGCAAAACCATGCCTATTTATTCTATTATTTTACATTCAAAAATATATATTTAATTGCTTGGCAGAAAAACAAAAAATGTTTAAATATTTAAAAAACACAAATTTCACATAAATAGCTGATAAAAAAACACCTTTCATTTATTTATGTTAATTTTAGTCTCTAAAAAAATAAATCTCAATTTATAAAAGGCTTTATTTGAACTGAAAAGTCTTGAAATTATTATGATCAACTTTATTTTAATTATGTCACTTTTCATATTCAATAAACAAAATATGTCTAGATTGTATTTGATATTTGATGTGAAAATATGAATAAGGTCAAATTTAAATAAAATTATTTTTAAGTACTTTTTGTTAAATTTTATATTCATCCTGACTCAAAGAATCTTCAAAATATATTTTTGTAGAAAAAACTATTATTTGTATTTTATGATATTACACACACGAAATTTATGAAATATATTAGTATACAATTAAAATATACTTGATTTGTGCCTTAAAGCCAAATCATATTTTCCAGTATGATTAAATTGTATGATAGTTTAGATATATTATTATGTATGTTATATAGAGGTGTGTTAAACGAGTGCCTCAGGGAATACATAGGAGCAGACTGTACAAATATACCCACTAACCAAAGGACAAACTAGTTGCTTCTTACACTATAAGCTAAGTACATTTTATAAAAAATACAATAGTCTCAGATTGAAACATCTACTCTGTCCAAAATAAGAATTGATATTTTGCACGAGCTGAAAGCGAAGTTTTGTTTGTTTAGTGATAGTTGGGTTTGGAGTAAAATATGTGAAGAAAGTAATCAATCAAGTGCAGTGGCCAACCCTCAGAATGCATTAGCTTACTATTTCTTTTTACCACAGACTTGATGCCAAAAAACCCTCTACGGTCATTCTTCATCCTGCATACAAAAAACAAATAATTTTTAACAAATTGGAATCGATAATAAAGCTTTGAAATACTGATAAAATATTGCCATTTAATTTAAATTATATTATTTAGATGAATTATTTATAATACATACGCTGTTAATAGGAAAGGTGCTTTAATTTTATAAAATTGTAATCTCTCTACAGTATTAATATACTTGACTTAAAAATAAATAAGCACACCCTGTTATGAGAATAAAATAAATACATTATTTCAATACAAACTCACTAAAAGTAACCATTGTATTTGTACCTTCAATATTATTTAAAATATAATTTTACAGACTAAATTAAGCGTATAGTTCCATAACCACGAACTCAAGAGTGTCTTTTTTAGAGTAAAACGACTTTTAAGTTTATTTATTATTTTATACAATATTAAAAATTAAATAAACGAATGTAGATTTTGTAGTCGCATTTTTAAATTCCGTTTAAATAAATAATTATTATAGTCTCATTATAATAAAACATCCATCATTATTATCGTCATGCCACCTAATATATTTTATTTTGGTATACGCCACATTTGATGAGTAATTGCTTGTTTGATTTTAATTACAATATTTTAATAATATAGCCGGATAGTAACTTATTAGGTTTATCATGTTTTAAGTAGCAGAATATTAAAATAAAGACTTTTTGCACTTGCAGAGTAAGCGCTTTAACTTTTTTCAGATTGAATAACTGTCTCAGTATTTACCTTACAATCCAGGAAATCAGAGAAAACCTGGACCAAGACAATCGATCGGGATTTTATTAATATTATTCCCGATGTCCCAGTCGTAATAACCAATCAACTCAATTTAAAAAAATGTATATTTGAGGGGGATTTGAACCCATGACCACACTATTTGTAGCCACGCGTCTTATCTCGATTTAAAAAATATTATTTTAATATAATTTTGTGATAATTTATTTTACACCTTGATATATTTATTTATAAATCAATCAGTGAAAATCTCGCCCCTTCAATCAAATGAAATTGATTGCAGTAGATCAAATATAAAAAATACATCTAGTCGTAAGTTTCTTTGAATATGTGAGGGGTATTGAACCTTGTCAAATAATAAATGAATGGTGGTGGTAGTATGATCAGGTCTTGTATGGGGTTGGCCTTAAGAAGCAGCTACTGTGAAGCCAGTTCTTGCCACCATCTTATTCTCCTCCATGGAAGTCTTGCTTCTCTCATTTTTTAGTTGCATGCACTTCATCAATCTACCCAAACCCTCATCCAACATACTCTTGCTATATCTATTCTGAATTGCCCACTTCCTACTGCAATTACACCCTCTCCACCCTCTATATTAACCCTATTCTTACATATTTGATATATCGACGATTTAATTGGAACTAAAGGTTAATAACCTGCCATTCAAATCTTGATCTGATCTCAAAAATACTATTATAGATAACTCTTCATGAAAATATTGGTCCATTAAAACCACGAATAAATTAAGAATATTTTTTTGTTAATATTCAGTAACCCAGCGTAATAGCTAAGAGGATAAGAAGCGTGGCTACAAGTACTGCGGACATGGGTTCAAATCCCACTCGAGTTAAGAATTTTTAAATTGATTTGATCGGCTATTACCACTGGGATATCGGGAATAATATTAATAAAATCCCGATACCGGCTTGATTCTCTTACCGGTTTACTCTGATTTCCTGAAATACTGATTATTTAGTCGGTGACCTGTGTAACTAGTAATAGTTAAGATCACCGACAGACAATTAACACCTTGTTGTGTCCTCTAAAAAAGACCCTCTCTAAAAAAAGCTCCTCGGTGCGTAAAATAAATAATAAAAAAAAAAATGTCTTAATAAATAATCTACAATTTAGGAAAAAAATCGGTCTTATGTATTTACAATTTATAACTTATAACGGGTGGGGTAAATGTCCCCCTACTATTTTGATCATCTTTGTTATGTGACGTTTGGATCAATTTCGCCCAATTTTATAATGATAAAAAATGAGCAGAAGTAGTGACGACAAATCTAAACGTTACATAACAAAGATGGCGCCCAATTTTCATGGTATCGGCACTTTTGCCCCACCTGTTATTTATATTTAAAAAAATCATCGACTTAAGGACATATTTTCATATTAATTTTCAAGGTTGTCGTTTATATTTAAATGGGCAAATTATTAACACAAAAACGTTTGTATTAAAATTTTTTTTGAGTTAAATATGCATTATAACTCTAAATGATCTTAACTAATTGTAAACCAAATTTTATATAGGTATATGAGAAGCTTATTTATTGTGAAAATTTATAACAATGTCATAGTCTTGTTATAATAAATGCTAATATGACATATTAATATTCAATGAGAATATTTTTTTCTTTTCTCTTTTTCAACTGTCAATTAGTAGATACATTTTTTTGTTACTGACTCATCAATATTTAGGTTGCTTTAAAAGCATTAAAAGCTTCGTAATGCAATCGTAAATAAGATAGGTGAGTTATGATTTGTGGTTTGTGGTATATAAAGGTACAAAGCTATATTATACCATGGTTTATTAGTAATGTTTTGCGGTCAGTACGACACGTGGGATATATTTTTTTTTCGGATTTATGGTTTCAGATAAACCGCTATGTTTTTTTTCCCGAAACGAAACGATAAAGATCGACCTGGCTGGCCGTGGCTTATTCCGCCATACCTTACTTTTATATCGGATAAAATCGCCTATTATATTTTGAAAACATCAAAATGCGAGCCGCCAGTATTAAATTGAAATAATAATATGGGTTGCATATTGAAATGCATTGATGTCAATAAAAGTGTGTTAAAGATATGTGTTGAAAGCATTTTCCCGTTTTAGTAGCGGCTGTTATTCCCTTTAGAATATCACAGAATTGAATGCCACATATTCTTTTCGGATACTGGATTTGCTCTATTTTATGACATAATTTTCATATATTGAGGATTGCTTTTGAGATATTTCAAGTCAGTTGATTTATATTCGATCGTAAAGTCAAATAATGACACACGAAGTTGCCCCTTCAATCCTGTGTGCATATTAAAAGCCACCCATTATTTCGGGCCACTTTTCACAATATTTTGATCGATGTGTAAAATTTGAGAGCCCATTTTTCACCCTCGACCTTTGCGATAGGCCTCTTTTTCCCCTTTAACGTCCAACCAAAAAAAAATCAAACCCCTCAATCACGAAGTGAGAGTTAAAAGCGGACTGCCATCAATATGACGAAACCAATCGAATAAAATGATTATTACTTGAAGATAAAATTAATAATACATTTTTTAGCTTGGCTTATTGTATACATTGTAAATATTTAACGAAATATGTATGAATATTTGCTAATTATATGAAAAATGTTCTCCTATGTGAATGTATAAAATCAAATTTTACCTACCTTCGTACAAATGGTTGTGATTATTAATATTGTAGCAATATGTGGTTTAATCGTGTACTAATAATCATAAACGTTTATAAGATATATCTTATGCATGTTTAAAATTTGGTATAAAAGCCAAAGAGTAAAGTAAAATATATAAATGGAATAAATATAAACTAAATCAGTCTATGAGATTTCAAACTAACAAAAGAATACTGTACGTTCTCAATCAATTTGAGATTTTTTATAACCCTTGAAATAGCAATATATATATATATAAATAATAATTTTTTAATGAATTGACAAACCAATGTTTTATTCTTAGTTAACATAAATTTACATATTTATAATCTACATAATTCATAAAAATACATTAATGATAATGTTATTTATGAAAAATATAAATTAGGATCTGAAAATAATAATATTCAAATATCAAGAACCTGAATGTAGTCACGATGTAAAAATAGTTTTTTTATTATTTTTTGAAAAATAAAAATCTGTTTTAATAATGATTATTACCACAGGTTATTTTTGATAATTTAAATTTTACTGGTTGATAAAAAGGTCTTTTAAAATTGCGCGTATATTCAACATGATTTATTACAAGTCCCTAATAATTTATACTAATTTATTTATATACAATTTATTGAAAAATAAATAAAGATTATCGCATATCCACATCTTTTACATTTTGAATGTTTTTATTTTCAATTATTACAAAAAAAAAATTTACTAGATACATGTCAATATTGATTTAAGGTTAAGGAATTGATTGCTTCACGACAATCTTTTTTAAATTAGTTACCTATTTTTGTATAAAATTATATATTTTTTTGGAAGATTGATCAAGCCAACAAGCCTGTTGGAAATTAAAAAAATGGTAGTGTATTGTGAAGAAGCAATGGCACAAGAAGGAAAAGAGCATTTGGTATTGAGAGTGCAAGATTTCGATAGGTTATTGGGGCAAAGTGCCAAGTGGTTGGAAATACTTGTATTACTCGAGTACCACTGGACATTGTTGAGTACGACTACAACAAATAAATGCATTTTACACTTAACATATTGATGATAGCAATACTCTACGATTTATACACTCCGGGATATGAACGGTCATCTGCGGGATGGTGAACAGGAAAGGTAGGCATTTAGCATGAAATGCGATAAAGTGGAATTCCGAGAGAAGAATTCGCATATTAGCGTTGCTTTGGATCCTGGACGAGTGTAAAAGGAGTTCTTTCGGCATTCCTATCACTTCTTACACTTACTTCTACTCACAATGATAATAATTCTATTTCAGAATATTTGTCTATTCGGATTTACACAGGGAAAAATCAAAAAAGAAAATTTGGATGTTGGTGGAGCAGGTGAAAAATGTGGCAGGTAACCTTCAGCAATATTTCAACCAAACAACTTTGCAATTCGAATATACAATAATACATCTTTTATATTGAACCAAATCATAAAATATCAATCGTCAAAATTACCAATAGGGACGTTTTTTTTTAAAAATTGTTGATTGTTTTGACTTCTGCATGGAATTACATGAATAAAGAAACTTGTTATAAATAAGTTCAAGTTACATTTTAATGTTTATTTTATTACGAATTATTCAATTTTAATATAAGGTAGTGTTAAGCAATGCTATCAATTTTTAAAACTGTTTATTGAATATTTAATTATCAAATCAAGCAATAACTTATTTAAAAAATGGTAAACCTATATGTTTCCATCAAAATACTAGGAAGTAACCAATAGTTAAATATTAAAGAGCAAAACATTTATTTTATCATCTCTTTTTAAATTCGATTAAATATCATATTATAAGATATATAATTGTCTAAGTGTGTATGTTATATGTCTGTATAATATATAAATAGCTAAAGGTGAAACTTTAATTAGACTTTATCAACTCTACTATTTTTTTATTTAATAAATGTCCATATGTAAAATAACATTTTTTATATTTTTTTCTTGAGTTGACCCGACGACTATATAAATAATACATTTTTTTATAAAAAAGTAGTCTGTGTGGAATCTTCGATACTGTTATTTTATGGTAAAGAATCGATATATTATAAAAAGTAATTATATACTGAAATACTATTATACCTCTTGATTGTAATATGAAAAAAATGAAATTAAAATATATAATTGAGCTCATTATTTTAATTAATTCATATTATTATTATTTTTATATTACATCTTATCTTCCTTTAGGACTGCGATATCTCCATAGCACCTTGGGATAACCTCCTGTAATGCTGTAGCGATATTACAGTCTAATATATTTTTTTGTACAAATATTATATTATAAATAAATAATGAAACCGATAGTAAAACTAAGGGAAGAAGTTATGCCAACCATGGGGTACCACCAACCATACCATACCAACCAACCATAATGCAAAACACCAAAAACGTATTAAATATTGCGGTATTTTGAGTAGAATAGTTAAACAGACATAGCACGATGGTGTATTCTGATAAAACAACACGATACAGAAGATCCTGAATGATGCGAAATGTTTCAGTAAAGAGAGAAAGAGATTCGCCGCAGAGAGTTTTATAAACAAAACGGCAAAGTTTTTCCAAAGTCAATTTGAAATGTGAAGCCTGAAAACCGGAAGCGATGCAATTGTTTTTCAAATACGCTTCCTTCCGGTCATTTTTTGTTTGCCAGATTTCACTTTACTCTTTCTGGATAGTCCTGGATGGCTTTCAGCAAAAAGTACAATGAGCCTCCACTGAAATTCATCTACGACCGACAATCCTTCTGAATTATTCATCGATAACGATCGTCACGACCTAAAAACTATGGTTTCACTATCTCAGTTGAATTTATAAATATTATGTTTTTAAACTTTTTTACACGATCGAGAAGTTGAAGTGATGCAATTGGTTAAGTGAAGAAGATTTAATTTGAATGTTGAATGCAAATGCAGTATGGCAGGCTGAAAAGAGGCAACGGTTTACCGGATAATGCAATAAAGATACAAAACTTTTAAAATCAACACTGCCTACAAACACTTTGTTGCTTTTCATTAAACCACCGAACAAATCTCTTGTCGTTTTAAGTATACTTGTAAGGATATATTGTAATATAATATAAAAATAAATCATATAATTCAAATCATTTGAAAGAGTGACTGGTAATAACTTATTTAAATTTATGAAAGTAAAATTACTGATTACTGCGACTCAAATAATGCATTTTTTTAATCTTTCAAAATCTATTTTATTAAATCAATCTGTTAATTTTCAAATTGGCGTTTCAGACTAGAAATTTTATCATATAATAATCATTCAATAAAATAAATATAAAGCTCTTTCAAATGTAATCCAACTTTGAAATTATTTGAGATTTAAAGTTTATTATATTTTTGGACATTTTATTTGCTAATAAATTTAAGACAAGTTATATTTTTATAAATAAAACAATAAAAACAGAGCAAATATTAGATATTAAAATGTGTGTTTATTGCCACTATTTCTAAAACACAGATTAAATCATCTGTAATTAGCTGTAATATTTAGTATATTTTAGGTATAAAAATCAGAATATCACTCTTTTTTCAAAATTATTTATTGTTTGAGTGTCTAAGACCTTTTGAAAAATTGGGCTTGTCATCTTCGGAGACTAAATAATTAAAATTATAGGAATATTGTAATATTTCATTTATCTAGAATCAGTGGAATTTGTAGATATTTTTTTATAGGCAATAAAAAAATACATATAATTTGAGCGGTTCGTTTGATAATATAATTAAAAATTAATAATTCTCACAAATGAGAGAAAGAGTGTGTTAAAGATGCATGGTTATTGTGTGCGGTACTATAATGTGTATGGCGTAGCGTCGTAGCACAGTATGATAGTTCTCAATGGCGGTGATATTTTGATGAAAGCCTCCGGCCGTGCGGCAACGCATAGGCGATTGCTCTAACTTTATACACTCATGTAGAAATATATCCATCACATACTATGAAACTGTCTATGTCTGCTATTTTCCTAGCCACGTAGGATTTCCGGAGCTTAGTTTGGAAAACGAATCGAAAACTGAACATCTAGGTGTGCATTTTAAAACGAAATCGAGCTCACCAACCACCCGATTGAATAGTCAGTCTATTTACTGTTAAAACATTTTAGAGAAAATAAATATATTAATTTGATCATAAATATTACTGAATATGTAACAGCGTCTTTTGTATACAGTAAAATGTTATTTTATCATATATTTTTTAAACGGCTACACGAAAAGAGATAAACAAAAGAGTAAGTGCGGGAAAATAAAAGGCACGCACAATTTTATCTGCGTTCTTGAGTTTCCGCTGTTTTGCTATTTTTTGTCAAAAGTTCTCGTGTTTGTTCATAAATATTATTGTTGCGTGCTTCACTCTTTTTCAGCGGAGATGCGTAAACGTGTTTCTTGCCTTGACTGGAAGAAATCACCGACAACTGTATTATATAAATAATTTTGAAAATTTTTCCTTACGATTTAGAATACATTTCTGATGAAAATAGTACTTTTTTGTATGGAATGTATTGTATTTCATTTTTATAGACGACCCACAAAGATACGGGTTCTTAAGCATAAACAAGTAAGCAAGCAACCACACCCCTATGTTGCGTGTATGTTTTGTCTATCTCTGGGATGAAAAGGGTAGACAAAATAATATGCAGCCTTCACTATATAATACTTTTGTTTTGTTTAAATAATACAAAAACATCCCGGCACGTATACAACAAAAACTCTGTTAAAATTTTATTAATTAATTTATGATTTCAATGTCTAAAAATAAAAATAATATTTAATGTAACAGTATATCCTGATACATTAAAACATTCATTTATTTTAAATATTATATATATATGTACAAAACAGTCATATTTCAGAAAATATTTCATCTCTTATTATGAAAATAAATCTTATAAATATCTATTAAATATATTTACTAATCAACACCCGTTTTAATAACATGTATTCTTTTAATTTTTTAAGATTAATACTATTATACATTAATAAAAACATGAAAAATCCTAATGATAGGTTATTTATTATCGAAATATAATGTTTTTAGATTAAGGTTTTAATTTTAGACACTTTCAGAAAAGTGGCTTAATTTCTTAATTGGTAACTCCACTAAAATGTAATAGTTTTCGGTAAGTAAAATATAGCCGGCATTTATTTGAAGACTGCGTAACTCTGAAATATTTAATACCATCTTGTTGGAATTTTTTATAGATAAATGTTAGAAATAATATTTAGAATTATTATTCATATACCATATCTATATTAATGTTTCATAATAATAATCAATTCTAATGATTTTCATGGAAGACCCGGGAATCTAATTGCGTATTAATTGTACGATGAAATGAGATGATAATTAATGCTTATAATAATACAAATTCAAATCCGGCGGCCAATCACCTAATAAGTAAAAACGCAAGTTTCTCAAACTTTTTAAAATATTATAATAATTAAAAATGTAAAAGCTTAACTAGCCGACTTGAAACATTAAAGAAGGTGTAGTTGTGTTACATTTACCATTACTAACATTTTTTTTAGTTCAATAAAAGACAGGTTGTATATAGGTTTCATGAAATAAATGTTGAAAACTCCAATAAAAATATATTAGTGAACAATATTTACAAGGATGCATCTTACAGCTTGAATCTGTTTATTATCTGCAAAGAAAGGATTGAATAAATTGTAATGCGTTCATTGGTAGAAGAATTATGGTAATGACATAAAATGTCAAACAATAGTGTGGTAAAAATAGTGAGAGGCTCAGAAAACAAAGGGCTGAATAATAGCGATATATTCGTTTATATATATATATATATATATATGTGTGTGTGTATAATAATTTATGAAGAGTGGAAGTGAAACGGAAACGGATGCTGAAGTGAGATGTATGTTGAATAATATGTGAAAAGGCCATGCGGTATGGAAATAAAGACCATTCCCTGTTCAAAACTTTTTTGTTTTACGATCCAGCTTTCTCTAACCACCACCTGAAATATACGCAATACATACTTCATTACATAACACGGCTATTTTACCTTCTCAACAAACCACTTACTATTTCAAAATATCTTGTAAACTTCGCACTAATTTATTTGCGAGTTGAAGTATGCCTGCGTATTTTAAATTTTTTATATAAAGCTGTCTATTTTCAAAGAATACATCGGTGATTGTTTGTATGTGCGTAGTATTACAATGTCTTTATTTAATTAACTTCAAATCAAATTAAAACAACAAATCTTATCAATTAGACTTAGGTGTATACAGTATATAAATATTTTTAACCCATAATTAATTTGAAGAATATGCAGTTATAAAAAGTATAGGGAAAAAATAAAAACCCTTGTATATAGCTTAGGATTAAGAGGATCCGTTAAAGACATTTTTTAATTTATTTTTTATTATTTTTAAGAGAAAACAGTTTTCTGGAATACCAGAGAACCCACTTCTCCAACGGAGCTTTTTTTGAGAGTTTGCAGATACAACAACGTGTTAATTGATTGTCTGTTGTTGATCTTAACTATTACTAATTACACAGGTCACAGACTTAATAATCAGTATTTACCTTACAATATAGGAAATCAGAGTTAACCTGGATCAAGACCATCGATCGTGATTTTATTAATATTATTACCGATCACCTAGTCGTAATAACTGATTAAATTAATTTAATAAAATTAATTTGAGCTGGATTTGATCCCATGACCACAGTATTTGTAGTCACGCGTCTTATCCCCTGAGCTATTACGCTAGTGGAGATATTATAATATTTTTAAAATTAAACCCTGTATGTGGAGAAAAATATGATGAAAAAATCCTAATTCAGTTTAAGGAAATCCTGTTACAGACATCAGAATAGGGGTGGCGGAATTGAGGGCGGGTGGTTTCAGGAAACGCTTAGTAGGCACAGGCCGAGGGTGATTGGCGCGAGGCTGAATTTATACGCGAGCCACAGCTGTATCTGATTTTTTGCGCCTTCTTTGACTTTCCTTGTCTTATATTTATTGCCTTCGAATCTGAAAAGATGATCGTAAAAAGTCCAAACTCGCATTATTTACACGTCTATATCGTTTTTTCCCATTCCTACATCCATATAATAGTGTGACACTAAGGAATACACACGTGTATTTATGCGCCGTAAACCTATTTCTTATACAAACGAGATCAGGGTGACGTGGGAATACAATACAAAAAATATATTACGGTCGTGAATTTGAACTGTTGTTCAAAATGTGTGTTCTCCAACTTCATATCATACACGTTTCCTTGAATTTAATATACGCTGTTAACGTCGGCGGAACAGAAAAAGGGAGGGAGATAAAGATATATGTATTATAATATTCAATTTTCTCGACAGTTTACAGCCTTTGAAAAACTCGACTACAAAAAGCAATTCGCGGAAAGGACAAAGTTTTTTTTCATATGCACCCACACGAGAATATTTAGATAAAAGAATGGTTGGTCTTTTGATGATCACAGTTAGTTCAGTTTGCGGGTGGCCTCTTTCAATTTCCGAGATTCTGTCAAAGAAAAACGAAAGATGAAGGGAGAATAGTAGAAGGACGTGTTTATTTTTGCTTTCAAATAAAAAAATATACAAATGTACGTCTCAAAAGCGATAATTGGAACACGTAAACGACTAATAAGAGATTGCGGAATGAAATCGTATTAGATTATTGGGGTGAAAAATGACTTTGAGGGATGTAAAAGAGGGGAATATGAAAAAATGAACAAACGAGCTGGCGGTGCAAGGCCAAACGAAATTATCTAATTTTCATGATAAAGGCTTCAGATGTTTTATTGGAGCGAGTTGGCAATCAATAAAGAGCGTCTAATGAAGACCGCTTTAATTGAATAGTCAGCTGGAATAAATTTTGTTTGTCAGGCACTTTTCAAATACATTCACTGTGTTACTAGTGAACCAATTAACAAATAAAAAAATATATTACGCGATAAAAGTGAGTAGTGGAAATCAAGTTAATTGGAGGGAGGAATAACGTTACTCTTAAGGCTTGCAATAAAAATTCCTGTAGCGTTCCTCCCTAACTGAAATTGGGGTATTGCGTAGTCCTCATTTGCATATGAACTATTTGATTAAAACCAACTGCCTCACGCATAATAATGTCCTCGTAAACTTTGCCTCGCCAAATCTATTCGGGAAGTTATAATTCGATTACAAAATACGCTTCTGCCGTTAGCTGAGGTATTCGATGTATTTTCATGAACAAAAGGCTCACGGGCTAGTCTTTGTGCTTATATATAATATATTTTTAGTAAGATATAGTGGGGGATAGTATAAGGGTCCTGTGTCGATGTTTTATTCAGCCTGGTCACGTTACGGCCTTACTAGATGTAATTTTCGCGTATAAAGGCTGCACAGGACGAGAGCTTCCATCCAGACCCGTTCCCACTTCAAGGGATGTCCAACCTCTTTATACTATCACTACACCACGAATAGATTACTATTCAAATTACTTCAAATATACCTACATTAAAAGCTGCTTGAACAAACATTGGATTATATGTGAGGGATTTTATTTTAAAGTGAGCCTAAAATGTATATCGGCTATATAGCTGTATCTAGTATCCGGGATAACAGAAGAAAATATTTGAATTAAAATTTATGCAATATAATAAAATGTATTAATGTGGATGGGTCTTCAATACGAAAATGAACTTATGAAATTATTGACAAATGTTTTAATTAAGATAAAGAAACATACATATTAATTTTCGTTTTTCCTTGAAAAATGTTTATTTGTATTATTGCTCCATCCTTGTTTTCACTACTTAATTGTAAAATATTTATCACTAATGAGAATAAAACACTTCTCATCTAAAATAAAAATATAAGATTGAAATATAATTTATTATACTTTCAAAGTATTTAATAAATTTTAGTTAAAATAAATAATTAGCACTGCATACAGTTTCCTATCTAATATGGATAATTAATTACAAATAATATTACAGTAGTAGAAAATAAAATATTCAACTTATCAATACATAAATTTAAAATATAAAAATAATGTTAAAATACTGAACAATGAGGAGAAAAATAATAAAAGAAAGACAAAGAAAGATGTGAATTAATGTGGTGTGAGGAGTTATTCACTTATCAAGGGGAATTAAAATATAATTTGTGTGCCGCAATGAACCGGGCCAACTATTACCAACAACTAAGAGAGGTATGCTCAGATTCAGTTCTTGAATCCATCGAATTTAAAACAGTGGGATAATTTCATTCAATAGTGTTGGAAAATTTTTGTAATCCTATACCTATATCTGGTGGAGGTAGATGAGTCAGTATCTTGGTTTGAATATTGGGAATATATAATAATATTGAAACTAGCTGAAAGGGGAATTTCTGATCATCATCTGTGAATATATCAGACCCACTACTCGGTTTTGCCAATCACATTTTTCATGATATTATTATGTACGTGCGAGAATTTAGATGAGATTGCCGTAAGAGTAGATGAGAATATGAAATTCCCGCACAGCAAACTTTAAATGAGGATTGAGTAGAGCGTAATGTAATATAATATAAAAAGGCGCACCTCACTATAGCATCTGATATCACAATAAAAGATGTATAAGGTAAGTGGTCTCCCTCGTTAATATGATAATTTATTTGTAGGTGATATATAAAGTTTGTTTTTGGCCAAGTTTGGTCAGGGCATAGTGCGCCTTGGGCATGATAAGGCCAGAAGCCGCGATCCTCGCTAATCTGCTATTTTGTATTCCTATCCTGGCTTCTGCTTCTCTGTCTCTTTGACACCGTCCTGTTTCTACTATCTACCCTGCTGCTAATGAAACATCCTGCTCTACCACCCATGCTTTCATTGAAATTATTTCCTTTCATTCCGTCTTTGGCCTACCGCAGTTCACCGCCTTACATTCATTCATACTGACTATAAATTCAACACGGATATTTTCCTTTCAACCGTTAAATTGCATTCATTTGTATTAAAAATTCTTAAACTAGCCAAAATCAAAACCAAACTAATCGTTCTTATACAAATGCTGCCATTGATTATTATATTAAAATGAATTTATTCAATCTATTAACTGAAAACTCAAGAATAGTATTAATAAAATCCCGAACGATCATTTTGATCGAGGGTTGTTCTGATTTTCTGGATTATAAGGTGGATATTAAGTCAGGCAGATCCGTCTTGACCTGAGAAACTGAAATAATTAAGATTAGGTAAAAATAAAAAAATCATATGGTATATTTACCATTTGATTTTTTTATTTTTACCTAATCTTACCTTATTACGCTATTGCGTGTATAAATAAAAATTTTTAGTTGTTTTATGATTGCATCTCTTCCTCATCACTCGTCTCAAAGGTTAAATCCAATTCCCTGGATTATAAGGCAAATACTGAAGCGTTTATTAAGCCGTGTAACCCAATATGAGTAAGTGTAAAAATTATGTATTTTACACACATTAAATGTCGAAAATATTTATAATTATATTCGAAATTACTCCAAATAAAACGTATTTTAGTGCTGTTAGTTTTACTCATTTAAGCGTTTTATTTGTAATACCCTAATCGTTAATTATTTATTAAAGTGGAATTTGTTGTAAAATTTACTAAAAACGTTTGCTGCAAACTGTGAAATACTTAACATAAAAACTTATGTAATTATTGGATTTTACAATTGTTTGGTGAATATTTAAATTATTGACGTATGGGCGGAATTACATACATAATTGACTACCAGACATTTTTTTCGGGAACAGAGGAGTTTTTTTTATATAAAATTTTATTGCAAACCAATATAATAGATTGTCATTCCAGTAAAAACTTAGTAAAGGAGGAGTTTGTACTCGTATTAAGTGTTTCTTCGATACTTGGGGTAGATTAGCAACACTTAATTAAAAGGTGACTTGCACGTTCCTCTCTTGAACATTCCACTTGGCCCTTAATATAACTCACAGATAACCATGTTTGATTATGACTTTAGTGTAAATATGTGTATGATTTAAGTAGCTAGCTTTAAACATGACACTGCTCAAATTAATTCCGTGATAATTGTGAAGCAGCAGCATGATAGACTCCTCAAGGCTTTTATAATTTATAATGGGAGCTATTCAGCCGGCACGAGAGTCAAGTAGCAACTCTCGCTTGAATTATGGTGTCGAATTCAATTTAATAAATAAAGCAAGCTGCGAGTGGAGAAGAACAGAAGGTTTGAGCTTCAGCCTGGTCTCAGATGACTGGAGGCCGTGTAATTAAAATGTTCGATACAAAACTTTTAATGAGGTACTGCCCATCCGCCCTCTAATGTTCTTGCCGAGTAAACTTCGCCTACTGAAATTTCATCACTGTTTCAAAAAAAAAAAATACCACGAAATTATCTCCACCACAGCCCGCCCATGCAAATTGAGCCATAAATTAATGCCGTATTATTTTTCAATGTAACAAAATTGATTGTATATATAGTGTGGGAAAGTTGTAGACGGAGTGGCTGAAGCTTTCAGGCTAATAGTATTGGGCCTACAAATACCAGAGTGCACAAGCATACTGGCCACAATACAATTATTTTATGTAATGGAAGTCAAATTAATATAATAACATTGTCGATTACGCGATGTTTGGGGTCGGTGTTTGAGATTCAAACAAAGCACTCTGTTGGATGTCTGAATATGAATGAGGTTTGCGTGGTCAAGTTATCTGCAGAAAGCAGCTTTAGTTTAGTCATAAACAGACAATCAAGTGTAGCAGGCGTTAAGGATGGAAGTTGAACAAGAGTCTGGATTTATAGTTGTGCTCTCTACATAGTAAAAACTTAGTCCACGGCTGTGGCTATTAAGTCATTAGAACTGAAAGCTGACGCACCGAAACTTGCGCCTGATGCATATTAAACACTCTCTCTACACAAACATTATTAATAACAACAACACTTCATAAACTTATCATATTTCATTTCTTCTCTATGTATATATGTATGCTACCTCATGTTGTGTAAAATTAAATAATTAAAATTATAATTTGCATCACTACTTCCGTGAGAACACTTAATTGAACATAGCTACATGTTAAAGATAGTGAATAGTTATTTGTGAATAAAATTCGTTGTTATATTTTATTTTTTTATGTCACTAAGCATCCTTCCATTCATTTTATCTAATATAATTAATCAGATTAAACGCGTGATATACAATTGGTGCACCATAAATATCATGTTACATTATTTAAGAAAGTATGTCTCTCAAAAAAAAAAATACAAATATATTTTATAGTTTATCTCAGTGGTAAAATATCTACCGGAAAAGTACATGAAATGATGACCTTTTTTATTATCATTTTATGTAGAATGATGAAAACCAGCAGGTTTTATCATAATCAAGAGAATTACCATTTATTTTTTTAAGTGTTTTTAAATAAACACTATAACAAAATGGTTAACTTCTACACTAACTCTTTAATAGAAAATGTTAACAAAATCAAATATGTTTCAAATAAGCGAAACTTTAAATTACCACTGAAATGTTGAGAGACATTCCTTAAAAATTCTTTAACATATCTTTTTTCACAAACACATCTGATTTTGTCTGTCATTAATGATTTTACTTTATTCGTGTTTCACAATATTTTTGTTTTATTCATATAGTATTAAGTATATGTTTTTGTAATTCTAAGTTTATTTATAATTTATTTTTTATTATTTATTATGTATAATATTTATATATATTTTAGTAGTTCTACAAGTGGGTTTTTGTATTTTTTCCCATAAATTATGTTATGACTTATTAATTATTTTAAATATCAATTAATTATACTCCGTATTAAAATAAGTAAAAGACTAAGTCTATAAACTTAACATTGTAACAACCAATCATTATGTATCAAAACATTGTACGCAAATTATATTGAATAAAGAAATTGTATAATAAAAAAATAAAAAAAGTGTTAACTAAATGTTTCACTTTTCTGTTCACTTTATAATAGTATTTTTCTCATAAGGGACTTTTCTTTATATGAGTGCATCTCTGCTTCACACTGTTCGACTTTATTTTCGGTCAAAGGTTGTATACCATGCATAATAATAATAAAATGATTTCATCTAAAAGGGGATGATATTGGTCAATATTTGATGTGTCTGAATAGTGTGATTAGGAATACATTGTGATGGGAAGTGTTGGTATTGATAGAAGGGCTGTAATCAAAGTTGCAAATCCAAGTACAAGCCGACTGCTATAATTGTGAATTTATTAAAGTTTAATGGGTTCCGAGAGCGCTTCGGCTAATGCATTTCCAACTAAAGGATAAACTTTGTAATTCATAACCATGAAGATATATAAGGATAGTAGCAGATGTACTGCACACTGTACACGTGACCAAAGACTACACACTTAGTAATAATATGTATCTTAACAGCGAGCTATCTTAATTACCACAACCACGTGAAAAACACACACCGACATTAATCAACGCCGCCATTACGTCACGTCATCTGTTCGTGTGCAATATTAAAGAATATTACATCCCCTATTATGGCGCGATGCCGCCCTCTCACATGACTTGCACGACACACTGTTTACCCAGCGTGCCTTGTTTTAATCAAATTGATAAAATCACTGTCAATATTATGCAAATTTAAAAACTAAGCTCGTAGACCCTTTGGATCGGGCGTAGCATCGTAGTCGGTACAATATATTGTGTTACTTTAGTTTTTATTTAGATATTATACACCAGCGTGATAGCTCAGGGGATAAGACGCGTGGCTACTAATACTGTGGTCATAGGTTCGAATCCCACTCAAGTCAAGAATTTTTAAATTAATTTGATCGGTTATTACGACTGGGAGATCGGGAATAATATAAATAAAATCCCGATCGATCGTCTTGATCGAGGTTTACTCTGATTTCCTGGATTGTAAGGTAAATACTGAGGCGATTATTAAGTCGGGCAGAGCCGCTCTGTCGGTGAGCTGTGTAACTATAGTTAAGATACCGACAGACAATTATCACGTTGTTGTGTATAAAAAACCCTCTCAAAAGACCCTTTCTAAAAAAAATAAAAAAGCTCTTCGGAGCGTAAATAAATAAATAAATATTATATCATCCCTCCATTAGAACATTCTTCGTTTATGTCATTTATTACAATGTCCCTTCAAACGATAGTTTTATAACAGTATATACTTTTGGGTAGCTTTATATCAGATGGAATAATTGATAGTTAGGCGCGACACAGACATTCATGCTCTTTGGTGCTTCTCGTATCTCCGCCAATGAGAGGAACGTAAACAAACAGGACCGCCAATCAGTATCAAGCGCTCGTTCTCTCATTTGCGGAGTTATATAAAGGAACACGAACGAGCACTAATGTCTGTACCGTCAGAAACACAATTTCAATATAAGTTAAATATATATTACAATTTATTTATTATGTATAAGTTTTTACAATGATTTATAGAACAATAAATCTTTGGAAATAAGACTATTTACAAACTGTGTTTACAAACAAATTTTACGGTGTACAAAGTTTATAAATATTTTTATATTTATATACTTTGTTGAGTGGATTATTAGAAATTTACACTTTATTTTTTAAAATAATACCAATTATGGGGATATAAGTTAAATTAGCATTAATAATATTGAAAAAAATATTTCTTATTGATGATTGAGGGGTTGGATGGAGTAAAGGCCGAAAATGTAATACGCCCCTTTTTAAAAAATGCCTTTTATGAAATATAGAAACAATACATTTCTATCGATATGTGTAAAAAAACTTCTGATATTCTGTAAGTCAGTCAGTGTAGTCATTTCTGTTACGAAAGACAATAAAATAATATAAAATAAAGAATGTTTTACACAATTTCTCGAAACTGATAATTTCAGTATACACTCTTATTCAAACTATCCTCAAAATATTAATATAACACAGAAATCTTAGCTTTATTTATGGCAATCTTAAAAAATAGGGTATTTTACAGTTAAATTAGGTGATTGTGATGAAATAAATAAATAATAATTCTAATCAAAACAAATAACTAACTAAAATCACCTTACATCGCAATTTATTGACTAATTAATCGTTTATTTAATCATTCCTTGGTCAGTAAATGGTTAAAAACATAACCACCTTGAATCATTGAAGTATAATTAACATATAAATAAAATCAACGTGTTTTTAGTCTAGAAATAAATTGTTAGAGAAACGTCATACGAATTGTGGTTACCGATCGATGATAGATTTTTATAGTTGCATGTGACTGATTACAAACTATTCGTTTTGGTGAAGGGGCTTCGTTTTGACAGTGAAAATAAATATTTTAAAAAAGTTTTCATCTGGTTTATCATTGTGTTGTCAGAGTTTTAGTTGACAAGAGTGGAAATGGAACGGTTATTTGGACGGACGAGCGCCAAGAGAATTTATGACTCAACTAATGAACAGAATTAATTACTGACTCAACTCAAGCTGACTACATGCCAAATTGATTTTTGGGACATATACTACACGCTTTTCAATACATTACTTCCAATTGCAGCCAATTTTATGTCAAATACCTACTCTAAAGCCCCTACAAACTATTTCAGTTAATCGCTCTATCCGACTCCTTTTAGCTTAATAGCTCAAGGCACGTGAAATTTGGTCGTGGATTAAAAAAAAATATCGGTTATTACGGAAGATCGGAAATAATATAAATAAAATCCCGATAAATTGTCTTCATCCAGGTTTACTCTGATTTACTTTGTTGCAAGGTAAATACTGATTATTAGTTAAGATCACCGAAATACAATGAATTAACACGTTGTTGTGTCCAAAAAACCAAAATTTGTAAAAACCTTCTAAAAAGTCTCGTGGTGTTTATAAATAAATAATTCATTAGTCATAATATTGTGATGGTTTCATACTAAATCATTAATATTTGTTTTAAATTATGTTCACAATCTTTGCATGTAGGTATATTTATGAATATAACCACACTTTTGGAATTTAAAGAAATAAAATATAAATTATTTTGTTTATCTTGTCATGATATTTTGTGTAAAATAACAGTGTACCTTTTGTTTTTGCTTTAAAAGTGGTCTTAATTAATGATAGTGTCATCTTGCTGTCGATAAATCATCAAAACACGGGAATAACAAAGAAGACACTTTCTTCTTCATCATCTTCTAAATTGTCCCACTTCTCAAAGAAAAGCAGGAGTAGACAATATTTTAATAAAAAAAATAGTTATATAAATTGTTTGAATTAAAAAAAAATTATTGAAAATAAATTGATTATTTTGTTTATTAATTTTGATTTAATTTAAATATATTTCGAGTTATCGACCCCTGAATCTGGAAGGTCGTTTGTATGAAAGGGGGTCGTGTTCTTTGTGCCGCAATGTTCTGTGGTGTTGACTCACTGATAGACTATTATCAAAAGTATCTCTTGTGTTTAAAGGGCATTCAGAATGTATAAGAAAACCTAAGATTAATTATGCATTTCAACGAAGATCTAGTTATAGACAAAAAGCGCTCGATTGTCGCGAAGCTTTTGTGTGGATAAGTTGACAAGGCGAGAGAGTGACAAGTCAAAGCAAAAACACAACCTAACCCTAATGAACTCCATTAAGCAACCGACATTTTTTATACATTATAACACTCATAGAAGGTCTTTAAACGGGTCACAAAAAGGGTGAAAGTATTTACATTTTTATACCCACGTGCCGAAAGCTATTTGCTTTGCGTGTCTACAATATCAAGGATTACTACTCTAATTATGTACATTAAATTACTCACTAAAGCAATACAACCGTTAACATTTATACCGCCAACAAATATAAAGAGTAACATCACGGATTTGAATTTATTGAAAAAATACATTTAAGAGATCTGGAATAATTTGAATGTCTCAACAGACTTAGTAAAATTTCACGGTTTCTAGGATTAATATTAAAAAATGAGAGTCACCATGCCATATTAGAAACAAAGTGTATTTTACTTATAAATTTATTGTACCTAAAAGGGTTTAAAAAAATTATCACAATATTTATACAAATATATTTTTCTTAAATAAATAACTATTTTGACTTATGGTCAAAATACAACCATCCACTTTTTTCATAGAAAATTTTAACTTTTCATAAAATTGTTTCTGGTTTTTTTACTAAGCATAATCTTGGTGATTTTAACGAAAGTTATAATGTATAAAATTATTATTAGAAAACCACATTTATTTTATTTTTTTTTAATTCAAATAAATGCAAAAAGAGACTATCTAGAGTATTAGTTGATAGGACAGTAAATAAAAACGTGTCTAGGAACAAAAAAATATTAGTGTTCATTGTAATAAATTATTGAATATTTTAGTGCAACCATATGAGTTTTAGCTTTTATTATACATGAACTTTTATTATTACTTAATTTAAATCGGAAGCCCAAAAGAAGATATTATGCGCTAAATTAGGATGTATTAAATTGAAATAATCGTAAAAAATTAAATACCATACTATAAAACACACTTGATAGAATTGAACCCAGGTATCTCGAATACTGTTACCACTAAGCTTATAGTATATTTACTATTTTTTGTTAAGTACACATTATATGATTATGAGGGATAACAAACCTATAGAATCAAATAACCTTTTATAAATTTATGGTATAATATTGGTGTTTTGTTGAAGGATTTTTTTATTTATTTTTTGTGTTTGTCGATCTTCGGTAATTAGAGGCGCAAAGCTGCACAGCATTTATTTTTCAAAGATTTCTCCTTTGTGTTGTTGGTTGTTATTTAGTGCCAGCGGCGGTGGCCAGATACAAAAGTTATGCAAATAATCCGAATAAAGAACAACAAAGAAGTACATAAGACCCACTTATACATACAAACATATATTGCATACATACATACATATTGTGTCTGTTTTGTTAAGAAATGCTGCATTTTAGTTTGAGAGGTGCGGCAAAGCTAAGACGTGCACCGAATTAAATAACACACTCTCACATTTGCTTAAGTTCTCCTCTGTGTCTTCCTTTACTCTCTTTTAGCTCCGCCACTATTTTCACACTCCAATTCCCTAAAACACCACAAACTTCAAATTATACAACAACAACAACCCCATGCAGCTTGTCTGGGACAACATCGTCTTCACACCAACGCCTCTACAACATTTTGCTTTTAAACAATTTATTAAAATAAAATATAAACAACCACCTTGCCTTCATAAGTGCATGCTTGATATTAAAAGGCTATATTGGGAAATATAACAATTAAATGATCATTCAGCTAAATAGGTTATTTAAGTAAATTAACCAATGAGGAACATAATTATAATATTTACAAATCAACAGTTTATAAGAAGAGGATGTTTATTTTTATTGTAATGTATTTTTGTGCGAATAAACAGGTTTGAAGTACACATTCATTATTAATATACCATAATGGATTTTATTATAATAATGCATACAATGGAATTATTAATATCATAATGAAAATTTAATTATCCTGCAAACATTGGTTATGAAAATATCATGTAATTTTAAATAAATACCCCTCAATAGTCTAAATGGGTGGTATTATTTTTTTTGGTGAAATTTAATTATATTTTAAATAATTTAGAGGTTATTAAATGTTAATATTTATTATTAAAATGCCAAATTAGCTTTTATTATAATTAGACACACATATCATAATATATAATAAATTTATAAATAAGCTTCTAATATCCAACAAATTACCTACCTACCATAGTGGGTATTTATTTTTTCTTCTTTCTTATTTATTATTTTTAGATGTATTTTTGGATTGTTTGGAATTGTTGTAGTTTTAATTTATAATTTGAATCTTGTTTACTCTTATCACATGCATTATATCTTATGTGTTAATATTTTTTTTATTTTCTAAACCATCGCAACACATTAAATTATCTGTAAGGTTTCGGTGTTTGTTATGTGTGTATATTTAAATATAAATAATTTTATTTATTTTCCGAATTGCATTTTATTTACTCTGGTTAATATTATAAAAAAAACCTACTACTGTTACATGAAAAATAGAATGAATAAGGGAGTTTTAGTACACATAATATTATTTAAAAAATACACACCTACTTATGTATTAATATATTTTACGTGTATTTCATAATTATTAGATATTATTTTTAAGGGGGAATTTTCGAATGCGTCTGATTTAGTATATCTGAGGTAGATAAAAGGTATTTGGCTCTGTCTTAAGTAAAAGTACGTATTAAAAGAGAAGGGCAGAGGTATTGTTTTTCTTTGACTATTCTGGTCTGGTTCTTTGGTTCAATTTTCATGAATATTCAGTATTCAGAAGGTCGGAGGGGTGCTCTTCTGAACGGGAGGGCTAATTATTAAAAATTTCCATGGCTCTCGTTCTGCAGCTCACCTCCAACCTTCACTTCTACCCTGAAAAACACACACTATAATCTTCATTTCGTTTAGCGAGTTCATTTAAATTTTAAATACTTCTAATCTAAACTTCCCCATCCAGATAACAATAAAAAACAACTAACACGAGACACGTAATTAAAGGAATGCAAATTTCATGTGATATTTTTCAAATTACTGATTGAGTTTTCAGAGATGTAAAAAAATAATAACAACATAAATCTGAATAGAATCCGAGAGAACAATGGGTGGAATAAAACATACATTGTTCGAAATGCATTTTGCTGATGACTGTCACTCCATGTAATAAAATAAAATTTTAGATTGGACAAAAAAACTACACACATACTCTTATGCATTGTTAAACTGGTACAGTTTCGAAAATACCAACATTGATTAAATCAATTTTCTACATTATAAAAATAAACACTAAAACACATAAGAAGTCAATATTAAGTCAAGCAATCGGTGAGTTTGTCAGATAACCCATTAAAAATGAATTTGTTGATCATTTAAGGCCATTTGACTGGCTGTGTAAAAAATGAAAATGTCTAGAAATTGCTTAATAATTAGAGCCTGAGATCCCTATAGCTGAGAGATTAGATGTGCGTCTACAAATATTTTGTTCATAGGTTCAAATCCCACTCAAGTAATTACGATTGACAGATTTGGAATAATATTAATAAAATCTCCATCGATAATTTTCATTAAGGTTTACTCTGATTTTCTGTATTTTTAGGTAAATACTGATTATTAAGTCGGTGACCTGTGTAACTAATAATAGTTAAAATCACCGACAGACAATGAATTAAAACGTTATTGTGTCTAAAACACCATTTTTTTTAAATATTCCAAAAAGTCCCCCGTTTATAAATAAATAATTAAATATTTGTAATATTTTTATAGTTTTATACGAGGGCTAGTATTATGTATTTCCTAACATATAAGCTTATCTATGAAATACTCACGTTATCGAATTTAAACCAAAGATATAAAATTAAACTAGTCTATTCATTTTATGTTTTTCATAACCTTTTATGTTTGCTTTAAAATTGTTCTTAATTAATTATAGTTTTGGAAGAACATTTGCAAAGAGCCTCTCAGGGTGTTTATAATTAAATAATGAAATAGTCAAAATGTTTGTGATGGTTTTATATAAGAGCATTAATTTTTTTTAAATAATTATCAAAATCGTCACTTGTATGTAAGCTTCTCTATAAAAATCGTAAATAAAAAAGTATTTTTGTTTACATCGTCATGATTATATATATATATATATATTTACATATATATATATATATATATATATATATATATTTATATATATATATATATATATATATAAATATATATATATATATATATATATATATATATATATATATATATATATATATATATATATATATATATATATATATATATATGCTCTTCTATATATATATATATATTTATATATATATATACATAAATATATGGAGTCGCAGTGATGATAATGCAGCACTCGTTAGTTGAACATGAAAATATACACATAATTTATTTATGATGGCGTTATTTTTATACAATTATAAATGTAATATATTTAAAAATAATTTACAGTGTAATTAAGTGTTAATTTAGCATAGAAGTAGTATATATTGTGTGTTAACAGTGTGACATGGTGGCACAGGCTGAACAAATCAAGCGGACCAAATCCAATTGCAGTGTTGTCATTGTCGACTGGTTCCGCTCTGTTGAAAATACGACACATGCCTCTTTCATACACAACTATAACTCACTGTTATATTGACACTATTTTACTAAAGTTATACTACGAGTGTTGCCCTCAAACAGGATGCAGCGGAAGTGTAAAGCGATGCTAACTGCATACTACTTTTCATTACGCATTTACTCTCGCCTCTACTCGTAGTTACACACGACGCCTCGTCAAGACTACCACCTAAATTAAAAGTATTATGAATGTACTAGGGTAATTTTAATTGAAATTTTCAATTTGTTAATGTTTTTTTATGTTCTGCCTGGTTTTTTAATAGGACGTTTATCTTTGAGTTTTGATTTCATTTTTGCTTTAAAGTGTTTTATCAATCAAAATATTCTTTTGTTTTTTAAAAATTGATTATATAATAAATAAATATTTATGCATGATCAAATTATATAAATATCTATAAAAAATGTGAAATTTATTTAATATTTTAAATGGTAAATATTTCTGATTTTTGCTTTGTTTTAATGGGAAATTTTCTATTTTGAGCTTTTAAACGTAGTTTTATTAAAACTTAAACATAATTTTTTATTTTTTTTATTATAACTTAAAAATAAAATGTTTAACGGTTTTTTGGAAAAAGCGAAGAATAAAATAATATTAAAAGTAGAACCGTATATATATTTTTTTTCACTGCATCATTATACTGAGGTACTGTAAATGATGCATTCCCTTTTTTATTGTGGAAGGTTCCCCGAATAGGTATATTATAACCACTCAAATTTACTATATATCTTTATACTATTTTCAAAGTTAAAAGGGCTTACAATATTATTTAAAAACGTATAATAGATTAGGTTGTCTTTTTACGCGAATTCAATCTTGTGGAGCTAGTCATTATTATTATTAAACACATGTAGTACGTGTCAGACGGGGTGAAATTCAAATGCAAGAAGATGTTGGTCCACCTGTGATGATGATGATGATGATGATGATGATGATGATGATGATGGTGATGATGTTGGAGCTTCAGTTGATGACGAATAAACAAAATAACAGGAGCGGAGTATAAGATGTTAATAACAACGCGAATGACGCGGCTGTCACCAACGGCATCTGTATTGTTGCCAGTGCAAAGAATGCCATGCATTTCATATAATATAGCGACTCTGTATATATTATATGTATAATTATTAAATATCTCTAAAATATTATTTTGAAATTAATTAAATAATATTATCATTAAAATACCCGTTTCGAGATTTTTAGATATGTATTAATTATGATTAAATATTTAAATTGAATTATTTATACCCCTGGCAACACCTAGCAACACCTAGCTGTCATAATGGGATTTCGATTGACCATTATTTATAAAATTTTACAGATTACGATTAACTACCTTCTATCGACAGAGACATGAAACGTGTTATAGATAATGGATGAATCTACATTAGTTGCCGGTCAAATAGGACCATTTTACTATTTCGAAAAAGCCCCATTTTATAGTTTAAACAATCATTGAAAATGAACATTTTTTGAAGTTTCATATGTTAAGATCAATACTGACAGCAAACATATTTCAAACGAAAGTATACGATATCTCGAAGGTATTCGATACATATTAGGGGCTATTTTCGCATATCTTCAATAATCAACAAATTTAAATGCAGTCTCACTACCAAATATTCTATTCCATTTTGAATATATGGCTCAGTTCCATAAAGACTTAAGAGCACGCGGAATTTTAATGCTTGTACCCTGATATATTAAGGACTATTTTTCTGTATATAGCGACTCTGTATACATACGCTGAGGATATTTGAAAGATTGATCCGAACAGACAGACATACAGACAGACAGACAGACAGACATACAGACATATAACATACACACAGTTAGACAATTATATATATATATACTACCCTTGTATGCAATTTAATTAGAATTACTCTTATATTTATGATGCTTGTTCATTTTGTGTGTGTGTGGGTGTTTTTTTAATGAAACATAATAAATATCCACAAAATGGACGCAGAAAGATAGCCACAAATGTTTAAAATTTAATGACCATTTCGGAGAAGAGGACATTTTTTGAAAGATACTATTATAATTACATTACCCATCGATTCAATTAAAGCCTAAGTATTAACCTCACAATATTATGGCTGATTAACAAATCTTAAATAACATAAAAAGTATATTAAAAACTGTACCCTCTTTGAAAATGCTCATTCAATTATCTAAATATAATTTTACGTGATTTTATTATTTATATAATTTATTATTTCAAATATCTTTTTTTATAAAATTACTTATTGATTAAATAAGATCCCTTATATATTACAATGTCTTTATTATATTTGAATTATACATAGTTTTATAATACAAAACATCTTATGAATTAAGCCTAGGTTTACAAAGTATACATATTTTTATCTTTAAATAAAATTTTAAATAGAGAGCCATTAAATAATAAAAAGTATGGGAAAACAATCCATGACAATGAACTATGTTAGTGCAGATATAATTTTATAAATTTAAATTCGGTTCTTTTTTTGTTACGTGTTTTAATTGTAATCGAACATTAACTGTTTTAACAATTATTTTTCTATAAAACATATTCATTCTATTTCGGTTCTCTCCGAGATATTTTATTGGAAAAAACATAAATTGTTAATTTATTTTAATAAGATACAGGCATGTCGATATGTAAGTACTTCTCGTTTATTGTTGTGGATTTTTTTCTGGTTTGAAATACAACAAAGGCGTTCACATCGTCTTCGTAGCATCCGAAGAGTGGCGTAGCTAGTTTGGCGTAGCAGACATAGTAATAGAACCATCGAGTATAGTATACAATGTGCGCTGCCTTTTAATTAGCATGAAATATACCCAGAGGTGAACATAAAGACTTTGTTGTAATTACAGATAGCAGTCAGCTTCGCCCCCTTCTCTTATGATTTATGCACATACATACACGTCATGCTACTTAGTTTTAGATACATTGTTTTGCCATTATGGATAAATAAATAAGTGAAATTGTTACTTGCCGAAGGTGGCGTAATAAATTTTGCCACATTTCAACTGGTATCTTTCGTTGTTTTGTTACGAGCCAATCCGATTTGACACGCGTTGCTTGAAATTGAATTATCCCCAAACCCAAACCCCTTCTCTTCCATCCTCGC